>JARHVA010001044.1:997500-1150000 GCA_037957365.1 Torreya grandis
GGAGAAGAACTAAAATAGAATGGTGGAGGGTTATTTTGTAATTACTAAGATGAAAAGTTGGCCAATTACCCAGTGATTTGTTGTAATTGATCCTAGAAGCTATTCAATTCCCCTCTCAACCCTGTGAGGTCCCCTTTAACAACATCAAGATCATCTTTTTGCACCATAGATTGTAACTCTAACTTAAGTTAATGAAATGTTTCTAAAACGCTTTGATCAAAAGTTAATGACTCCATGTCATCTTTGTGATGATTTTTAGTCATTTCTTACCCTTTCCCATGACCATGAGTGTTAGGCCCTCCCATGTACAAACCCTAGGAAGGTTGTGACACCAAATAAATGTATCGGTAGATGATACCATTGTGATCACCTCACCAAGATGAATCAAATGAACTATAATGTGCACAATGCTGAAAATAATTGGCCTAAAAAAGTATATCAATAGAATATATCATTATGATCATCTCATAGAGATGAATCTAATGAATGCTAATTTTCACAAGGTAAAAAAAAATTATTGAATGATAACACTTGTAATGAAAATACTTAGATGATTTATAAAAATGGAATTATAAATTGTAAAATTAATAATATAATAAGAAGATCCAAAAAAAAAATTGGTGAAATAGTATAATAATTGAATATTATGACTAAGCCACTTCAATGGGGTAACCTCCACAATAATTCATTAAAAATAGAATTCACAATCTAATGATAAATGAATAGCCATTACCTCCTATATATACTCTAATTATACATGGTTATTCAATAGGATAACCATACTAATAACATTGATAAATATAATAATATAATATGAAGCTATGTAAGTCACAAGTCAGCCACATATATCCCTAGATGCACTATAAGTTAAGGACATATCATAATTATATGTAGAATCGGTGCTAACCCTAACACTCCCTCTATGGCCTTGAGTTCTAAAAATAATATATGTGAAATCTCAAATATTTATTAATAATGTCAAAATTTATTGTGGCATGCTTGAATATTTTTGATGGCTTAAACCATCAACCTTGTGTGTTTTGCCTCCAAGCTCTTGAATTCAGCTCTAAGGTGATGTAGATGTATGTTGTATATAGTTTAATGAATTGGTTTTTGGTATTACGTAGTCTTATAGGTAATGAATCGTCAATAAATATCCTTTTTTAGGCTTAATTATTTGTTTATATGTCATTTAGGTACATTTTAAAGTTTCTTACCTAAATATAAAATTCAAAATTTTGAATTTACAATGAGAGTTTCAAGAGTCTTACCAAGTTGTAAAGGTCTTAAACTTTAAGTGAGGGATAATTAGGGTATAAAAGTCTTTTTTTAAATATATTTTAACCTTTTAAATTTATTTTTAATGTTATTTAAATAATTTTTGGGTCAAATAAGATGAATGCAACATAAGGGAAGGCTAAACTCAACATATACTCAGTTGAGTTTTGATGGTTGAGAGAACGTAGTGATGAGAATCAGAATCAAGACAAGTTTATACATTGTATAGGCATAAAAAAATAAATAAAGGATACGGGTAATGTAATATTTTATGAATAATAACTTCGTTTATAAAATAGAGGGGTGCAAGTTTGAGAATTATGGGGTGCAAGTTTGAGAATTATGTGTTGGTCTATCAAAAAGTTACAAATTTGAATATTAGATTGTAAATATTTTTGAATAAAAGAATTAATTGATTCAAATACATTTTTAAGATGATATTTAACATGTAATTAAATTTTATGAATGCTATTTATTCTTATTTCAATTTGTAAATTAAATTTCTTAGTTTGGAAGAATTGAAAACAAAATTCTGTGCATAGAGTCTAATAAAATAAGGAGGTTTCATGTATGTTTTGTGAGTATAAATATTATAAAATAGTTTTAAGGATTAAATAACATATTTAAGATCCAAATACAAGTGAATAAATTTTTTTATAACCTTAATATCTAAAATTAATTTCAAATTAGTGCTCTTGGGTGTTTTGTAGACTGTAAAAACCTAATATAGGGTTTTAGAAACTAAAATTGCTTTTTCTTGATATTTATGCAATCAAATTTCCTAAAAATTTGTGATTAATTTATAGGGAATATTTAATAATTTTTAAATGTGTTTTACGAGTCAGAAGCACATGTAAAATAAATTATAATGGATTGTGTAAGATAGACCTATAGGAATAAATAAAAATTAGGGTTTTAAAGTTTGAAAACTCACTTATTTCTCAAACTAGTGATATATATCATTTAAAAAAAATAGATAGATAATAAAGGGTATATATAAGAGGATCAAATTTGTTTTTATTTTTGAATATCCTTATAATTAATGTTATAATTCAAAGAGAGTCTATAGACTCCTCAATAGGCCTAAAATAGGGTTAGAAAGAACAACATTCAAATTTATTTGAATCCTTGAAGATTATAATGTTTTTTTTCTCATCATTTGTCACTTATATATACATGTTTAATGTATTTTAATTATGAAAATGACTAATTTATATTGGTATATTCAAAAAACCCTAATAGACTTAAGGAAAATTAGGTTACAAACCTAATAGGTTTGAGTACATTATTGTCATTGAAGGACTTTAAGGATACCCTTACACCATTTATGGTATCAAATCATAGTAATATTTGTATCAATGTTTAAAATATATAAATATTTAATTTACAAGCTAAGATATAATCTTATAATTATGGCAATCAAAGCAAGAGGTAGAGGAAAAAGAAGACAACCTACTCAAGCAGTGTTTCTTGAGGAGATAAGGAATATCCATGCTAGATTGTAGGCCATGGATATTTTTAAAATAAGAGGAGTTGATATGTGATATTTAAGTGATTGAGAGGCCTAAAGAAGAAGGGGTAGAACTAGAGAAATTAGAAGAGAGAGTAGAAGAAATATTGATTAGAGAAATCATGGGGGTTATTTCTAAACCTAAGTTGGAGGTACCTGTGTATGAAGGCAGCTTGAATATAAAATATTTGGTTGATTAGATCAATGACATGGATAAGTGTTTTGACTATGAAGGCATAGAATATGATGAAAATAAGTTAAAATTTTAAGTTACTCTATTGGAATGGCATGGATCCCTTTGGTGGGATGGAGTACAAGATGAAAGAAAGAGAAAATGAAAACCCAAGATCAAGAGTTGGGATAGAATGGTGACCAAGTCAAAATGAAAGTTCATGTTAAGGTGTTATCAAACTAATATTTTCAAGAGAATTAAAAATATAAGGCAAAAGGATATGATAGTTAAATAATACATAGAATAATTTATATGATAACTATCAGAATAGGTCACATTAAAGAAGATGCTAAAAAGTTGGATAGATATATGAATGCATTGAGATTCAATATTCAATATGAAATTAGTCTTTTAACACCAATATCAGTTGAGTAAGCATGAAAACATTCCCTCAAAACATAAGATAAATTGTCAAGGAAAAAAGTTCAACATTCAAGAGGTAGAGGCAAAACTACTAGGAGTAACAGGCAACATGGTGGAAGGAGTCAGCTACAAGCACATCATGAAGAAAGTAGTAGCTCACAAAGATAAGGAAAATTCACAAGATGTGGTTATTATTTTAGAGGCAAGAGACCATTTTATATAAGTAGAAGAAGAATATTTGAAGGTAAGTGTTTCAAGTGTAATAAGTATGGGAATATATCTTATGAGTGCCCTGAGAGTCCTTCCATAAGCTAAGGTAGTGCTCACATAGATTAAGCTAATGAAGAGGAGAGTGTGGATTTACCTTCTCATGAATATGCACCTAAAGTTGTAGAATTTATACTTATAAAGAGGGTGTTGCTTAACCCCAACAAGGATATCAAAGGGCCTTCTCAAAGTAATATGTCATTTAGAACAACCTTCAAATCCAAGGTCAAGTGATAAAAAGCCATTATAAATAATGGAAGTACTGATAATTTAGTGTCATCTAAGATGGTTGATAGGTTAAGATTAAATAATTCCACCCATCCTACTCCTTACAAGGTGTCCTAGCTACAAAATGGACATCAAGTCTTGGTGAATGAGAAATATAAGGTGGAATTTTAGATAGGAAGCTACAAGGATGAGGTGTTATGTAATGTAATACCAATTTATATTTGCCACGTTCTTTTATGTAGACCTTGAAAATTTGATAGGAAGGTAATGCATGATGGGAGAAGTAATACCTATACATTTTATAAGGATGGAAAGAAACATACACTTACACATTTTAAGGATGAGAATTCAATAGGAGAAAACATACCTAAGGTATTGTTAATAAGTGAAAAATATTTATTGCAGCAAATCATAAAAGAAGAGGTAATCTATGTATTGATTGATAAGCCTATGACAAATGATACCACTATAAACTGAATGATTTACCTATAGAAATTTATAATTTGTTGAATTCATTTATGGATAATGTTGTGGATGACCTTCCTAATTAATTTCCTTAAATGAGGATCATCAATCACCATATAAACCTCATTCCAGGAGCCAATCTCCCAAACAAGGTAGCATATAGGATGACACCAAAGGAAAATGAGGAATAAAGAACCAATAAAAAGAATTATTGGATTGAGGACTAATTAAGAATATTTTAAGTCATTGTTATGTTACAAAAATATTATCACCCAAAATGGATGGAGGTTGGAGAATGTGCATTAATACAAGGGCTATTAATAACATCACAATCATGATAGATTTCTTTTGACTAGAATTGATGATCTAATGGACAGTCTAAGTGGTTCAAGGTAATTTTCCAAGATATATTTGAAAATTGGATATCATCATATTATAATTAGAGAGGGAGATGAATGGAAGACTACTTTTAAAACCAATGATGGGCTCTATGAATGGTTTGTTATGCCATCTGGGCTAACTAATGATTCAAGCACCTTCATGAGGCTTATGAATAAGGTTATTAAGGATTTCACAAGTAAATTTCTCATTTTTTACCTTGATGATATCTTGATTTATATTTATTCAAAGGAAGAGAATATATGACTTATTACAACGGTTTTGAATAAGTTGAATGGAGAAAAGCTAATAATTAATCTCAAGGAGTGCAAATTTATGAAGACATAATTGGTTAATTTGGGGTTTTATATCTATAAATAGGGATTAAATATGGATAATTATAAGGTCAAGGCCATAATGGAATGGACAATTCCAAATAATTCATTTGAGGTAAGAAGTTTTCATGGCTTAGCTAGTTTCTATAGAAAGTTTATAAGAAATTTCAATAGTATTTGTGCTCCAATTATGGAAACAATCAAGGGGAACAAGAAACCATTTATATGGACTAATGAATATAATAATTTTTTTTATATTACTAATAATAATATTACATAACAACCCATTATAACCTTTCCTGATTTTGGCAAACTTTTTCGAGTGGAGTATGATGCTAGTTGAATTGCCATAGGAGCAATTCCAATTCAAGAAGACAAACTAGTTGCCTATTTGAGTGAGAAAATTAATAAATAAAATAAGATTTATTAAAAATATTACTAGTATTTATATGTTATTTTTAAATCCTTTAAGAAATGGATACACTACTTGATGCCTAAAGAGTTTGTATTATATACAGATAACCATGTTTTACAGTTTATTAGTAGTCAAATTAAGATAAGTCAAAGGAACATGAAATGGGTTGAGTTTTTTTAAAGTTTCTCATTTTTTATAAATTATAAAATTTTATAATATAACAAATTTTTAGATTCTTTGAATAGGAGAAGTCTGATTTTGTAGGAAACTCAAGTCAACATCTTAGGATTTAATTCATTGAAGGAGTTATACAAGGAAGATCCTAATTTCAAAGATGCTTATGAGGCATGTGAGAATTTAGTGAGTATAGATATGATTAAAAGGATGTGATATATCATTAAATATGGATTATTATTTAAGGGTATACAACTATGCATACCAAAAGGATCAATGAGAGAGAACCTGTTAAAAAAAAGGCATAGTGGTAGCTTGGTAGGGCATTTTAGACAAGACAAGACACTTGCTCAATTGAGTGACTACTATTATTATCCAAGAATGTAAGGCAATGTGAAGAGGTTTTTTTAAAGGTGTATAATATGTCAATATTTGAAAGTTAAAATTCAAAATCTAGGCCTATACTATCCATTACCAATTCCTAGTAGGCCATGGGATTTAGTTAACATGGATTTTGTACTTGGGTTTCCAAAGAATAAAAAAGGTAATGATTAAATATTTTTAGTATTTTATAGGTTTTAAAAAATGGATAAATTTATTACTTGTACAAAAAAACTTTATGCAACTCATATTATTGATCTATTATTCAAAAAAGTAGTAAGATTGCATGGGCTTCCTAGAAGCATTATATCTGATAGGGACACTAAGTTTGTTGGACATTTTTATAGGAATACTGAGAGGAAATTAGGGAAAATTTTCAATTTTATTTCATATTACCATCTTGATACTGATGGTAAAATTTAATTGGTTAATAAAAGTCATGGAAACATCCTTAGAAGCTTGATAAGCGAGCATCCCAAATAATTGGATCAAGTACTAGCTCAGGTAGAATTTGCATACAATGACTCTCCAAATAGAAGTATAGGATTTATTAAATTTCAGATTTTGTATGGAATTTATATAAGTGGAGTATATTATCTAAAAAAATTATATAATCAAGAGATAATGAATACATAAGGAGAAGATTTTACAACAACTATGCAATAACTCCATGAATAGGTAAAACAAAAGATAGAGATGAGTTCAAGTAAGTATAAAAGGAATGAAGATTTGAAAATAAGATAGGTGAAAAATTTAATTAGTTTATATTTAAATTTATAATATTAGTAAATAGATATTTCCAAAAGGAGAATACAATAAGTTGAAAATAGGAACTTGTAAAGTCCTTAGAAAATTTTCAGCTAATGTCTATGAATTGGAGATTCTAATAAACATTAGAATATCACCTATAATTAATGTATCTGATTTATATAATTTAATAGTATGGTATAAATAATAAAATCACTTGAAGATAAATATGATCTTATCATCCATTGGGAGCAACAACTACCTAAGGCATAGCTAGATGAACTTGAAGCCATTATAGACAAGAAGATGGTGAAAAAGACTAGATACAAAGAGTAATTTAAATAATTAATAAATTGTAATAACCATTAACTTGAGGATTAAAAATGGATGAGATATTTAAATATAATAAATCATGGTATCAATGTTGAAGATCTCATTAGCAGGAGCTCATGAACAAGTCTTTTATTCCTTGGTAGTCTAATGAATGTGCATGTTGTATATAGTTAAACTAAATTGGTTTATGGTATTTATTAGTATTAGAGGTAATTTATCATCAATAAATATAATTTTATAGGATTAATTGTTTATTTATATGTCATTTAGGTACTTTTTTTAGGTTTCCTACCTAAATAGAAAACTCAAAAATTTAAATTTGCAATGAGAGTTTCAAGAGTCTTAGCAAGTTATAAAGGTCCCAATATTTAAGTGAGGGATAATTAGTGTATAATATATTTTTTAAAATGTATTTTAACATTTTAAAATTAGTTATAATGTTCATAAAATCATTTTTGGTTCAGATAAGATGAATACAACATAAGGGAAGGCTAAGATGAAGATATACCAAGTTGAGTTTTGATGGTTGAGATAAATTAGTGATAGAAATAGACTAAAGAAAAGTTTATTTATTGGATAGACATAAAAATAAATAAATAAATAAGATATATAATTAAATATTTGAGGAATAATAAATTATTTTATAAAATAGAGGTGTGCAAGTTTGAGAATCTTGTGTTGGTCTGTCAAAAAGTTGTATGTTTGAATACTAGCTTGTAAATATTTTTGAATAAAACAACTTTGTATTGATTAAAATATAGTTTATAGATGATTTTTAACATTTAATTCCATGTTATTAAGTTTATTTATTATTATTTCAATTTGGAAATTAAATTTCTTAGTCTATAGGAATTGAAAACAGAGTTTAGTGCATATAGTCTAATAAAATAGGGAGGTTTCATGTATGTTTTATGAGTAGAAAGCATATAGAATAGTTATAAGGTTTAAGGAAAATATTGGAGTTATAAATACAAGTGAAACCAATCCTTTAAAACATTCATATCTCAAATTACATTCAAACTAGTGCTGTTGGGTGGTCTGCAAACTGTAAAATACTAGTATAGGGTTTTAATAACTAAAGTTGCTTTTTCTTGGGATTTATCCATTAAAAATTATTAATTTTTTTTTATTAGTTTATATTGGATATTTATTAAGTTTTAAAGGTGGTTTATGAGTTTTTAATCACCTGTACAAGAAATTATAAGGGATTATGTAAGATAGATCTATAGGAATCAAGAAGAAACAAGGTTTTAAAGTCTAGAAACTCACTTATTTCTCAAACTAATGATCTAAATAATTTGAAAATTTGTAAAAATAGACTAGAGGATATATATAAGAGGATAAAATTGGTTTTTAGTTGTTAATATTGTTGGGTGAATATTTTGTCGTCAACTAACTGAAGACAAAATTATTATATCAATCACAACATGATGAGATAAATCTCTCCTCTCAGCAAGGGGAGGCTCCCTATAAACTATTATAAACTAAACATATACTAAATACTAATTTGGGGGTAGAATCACACCATCCATTTCTCTTTTTTTAGAAATGATGTTCACAAAGTAAAGGAAAACTCTTGTGTAATAACTGAATCCATTTCTCTTTTTTTAGAAATGATGTTCATAAAACAATAGGAAAACTTCTTGGGTAGTAACTGAATCCACAAGAAACCCACGAAAGTCAAAAGTATTTCATTTCTTCTCTTATTGATTAAGTACGTAGGACACCATAGAATGAAGTGTAGCCCAAAGTCTCCACCACAAACTACAATAGAGTATATGATCACAAAGGATAAAAGTAGTTCAAAGCCTTTCCAATATCCTTTGTGCTGAAATGCAAAACACACAAGCTAAAGACAATTATGGTAGCACAAAGTCTCCACAATTGGCTTCAGGACATCTTCCAAATTATTTTCACTTACTCTACTTATTTGATCAAATGGATAAGACTGTATTTATGAAAAAGACATAAGAATAATTTCCTACATAACACAAGTTATTTCAACACAAAGTTTGAAAGGTCACTTGCTTTCTCATTCACCTGATAAAATATGATTAACAATATGAGCTCAAAGTCTCAAAAATGCCTTTCAATTTGGGCAGAGTTTTTCTTCTAATAACTGAGAGATATCTCTCATTCAAAATGAGAGATTACAATATATAGCATCCAAAGAAAGACTGTAGCACTTGTTTTCACAAAATGGCCCATGCTACATTGAATGCATTGGAAAGAGGAAGTTCTATGTAGGGGCCATGCTGGAGCAAGTTACCAGTCCTGATTTTGTCATTTAACTCATATCAAATGTCTTCTCCAAAGCCTGGGTTGTCTGATCCTCTAAAAGACAAGGCCGCTCCTCTTTATGATACTTACACGACTATCCACTCATCTTTACTCAAATGAAGAAAAATAGGCCATGCCATTGAATTCTTGAAATCTCTAATATCCACTTGGTGGACTATTCTACCCATTGGAATAACTCTTCCATCGATGCTTATGGATTCTCTATTTGATTCCCTCTTTCCTTGCTATATTTTGTCTCTTCCTGGTGATTCGAGCTCTCAGGGCTATCTTCTCACCTTTTGTTGGCTTCTTTAGCTCATTTCTCAGTGGATCATTGAGTTTGTCCTCAGGTCTATGTTATTTAAAAATCAACGGTTATTCCATTATCCTAAATTTGACATCCACGTAGATGTCACCGGTCTCTTGAACCACTTGAACCTTGAACCATTCTTTTAGAGTTCATCAATTCAACGGTTCAATGGTTCAACGGCTCAACACTTATGTTTTTCAAAGAGTCACATTCATTCAGTATTCTTATGAGTTCAATGTGTCATTTGAACCAACCACTTTGAACCTCCTGCTTGATCCTTCAGCTTGAATCTTTTGGTTGAACTATTCGGTTGAACCTTGAACCTTGAAGCAAAGTTCAATGGTTCAAAAAGGTTCAATGGTCGGTCCCTATAGTTTATTTCATCTCATTAAACATCACTGATGAACTATTTACAATTGAACTCTGATGTTGAACCTTACTTAACATTTTTTTAGGAAATGCCTTCAAGTCTTTTGAATTGTTCCTTGTTCATTTTCTCGACTGAAAAACCCTTTGAGAATGAGAGATTTCATTTTACTAAAAAGACTTGGGTAATTAGATAACTTGACTGCTCAGAACATTTTTGAGGAGGAAGGAAACCATTTTTTGGCCTACAGGACCAAAATATTTAACATGTTGACTACAAAAATGAGTGGCCAATTTTGGGGACAACAAATATCCTTATAATTACTATTATAATTGACAAAGAGTAAACATACCCCTCAATAGGCCTAAAACAAGGTTGGAAATAGCAACATTCAATTTTTTATGATTCCTTGAAGAATATAAAGTCTGTTGATTATAAATTATCACATATATATACATGTTTAAGTTATTTTATTTATCAAAATGAATAATTTTTATTGGTAACTTCCATAAACCCCAATAGGCTTAAGTCAAATTAGGCTACAAGCCTAATAGGTTTGAGTAAATTATTGTCATTGAAGGACTTTAAGGACACCCTTACATGATAAGGGCTTCAAAATCTATTAGTTTATACTTAGAAAATTTGATCAACTACATGATCTCATAATTGGTTTTATACATAGTTCCCTCAACTTCCTCCTTAAAGTTATTTGCATCTACTTAAAGGAGTGTCTCAAAATTGGGCCCGTTGACTAACTTCCCAGTAGATGTTATCACAGCATTAACCCTCATGTATTTAAAATTTTTATAAGGTCTCATTTTCATGGCTTAAAAAAACTAACATAAAATCATTCATCTACATATTCCATTTAAGGGCACCATCTCTTTTTACAATTATATAACTTAGGGCCCACGCATCTTCTTGGTTGGACATTAGATTTAGATGATTGAATACACTACTTATTGAACACTAAACTAAAAAGGTAAGTCTTTTATCATATTATTTCAGCTGGTGTAAAATTTTAAGCACATTTTTCCTATCATACTAGATTTTTCCTCTATATACTTGAATACTATTAAAAAATATTGTACAACTTGGTCGTTACACTCTACACACTGTCTATAATTTCTTGAGGAGCATCCATAATCTATCTTTGCAATAATTTATGTTGTGGCTCCTCCTTGTTTATGTACATTTATTTCATTGCTTATCCATTTAAATCCACAAAAGAAAAAAAATACTCATTATATTATGTTGGGTCAATTGGATTATTTTTGGTCTTTTTGGCCAAGGGAACAAGTTTTCATTTTATTCAAACTCTATTTCCTCTTTTGTATTTATGTTCACCTCATTCCTATTCCTCAACCTCTATATGGTGCTAATCTACCTATAAAAATGAGTGGAGACTGTAGGTAATTATTTAATAACCAAATTCTATCTCTCATCTCTTCAGCTTTGCATTTCTTTAACCCATTAGGGAATAAAAATTTTGCCTTCCTATTCTAGTGGACTTGGGTCTTTAGAGGTAGAGGATGGATTGATAAATAGAGGGGGGGTTATTATTGTGGGTGATAATGATGCACTTATTTTAAGTTAAAATTTTATGGGTGGATAAACAATTCTATGCCATTATGAGGCTTCCCTATATGGTGTGAATTCAGACACATACTTGGTCAAGCCTGGGGTTTTTACAACTATCATCATGGCTAACCATACCATTGTATATTTTAGAAATGGCATCTCTAATTGAGTTAAAGATGAAGGGGTACTAGTGTCCCTTTAGGATAAAAAATGAAAATTGAATCCCAATTCTTAAAATAGACTCTTTTCTTTGGAGTCATTATTGGTGTGGATGCTGAAAGAATAAAAATAATCACTTAAACTAGATAATGGTGGCATTGGAATAGATGAAGGCAAATCTATAGCTGAATTATCTATAATAGTAATAAAATAAATAAGGAAAGAAACTACCTCATTTATGCTTTGTCTTTCCTCTTCAATGAGGATCTGTTGGCCTAATGTTCTAGCCAGAGTTTCTTCCTCTTGTTAACTTCCTTGGCTCAATGCTTTAACTTTTCTAATTCTTCTTATTCATCTACCTCATATATGGATCCCTCATTTCTTGACCTTTGTTTTAGTCTTTTAATTATTTTTACATTTCCTTCCTTCTCATCAATATCATAATACACCAAGGATATTACATTCTTGTTTTCTTCTTATTTTGCTTCCTCCTTGACAAGGGATTCATCTAGAGTAGCAAGACCTAATGATGTTCTTTCCTTTATTTGTTTAATTTTGGAGGAATTTGGAAGAACTTTGTACTTATTTTGGTAAGTGAATATGGGGGAAATAGTAGATAAGGGGATGATGAAGTAAATTATGGAGCCATAGTAGTAAAGACTACTACTATAGGTGGTGGTGAAGGAATCAAAAGTGGAACAATAATAGTGAAGGGAAGAATGGATGGATATGGAATTGTTTGAGGTGATTGAGGGTACTGAAGAGTAGATAGGAGAGATGAGAAGAAAACTTGAAAAAACTCCAAGAAGCTGTCCTAGTAGGTGTTTTATGTAGATGAAGAGAAGAATTAGAGGGTATGTTATTATGTTTATCTTGAGGAGATGTATTCCTATCAATTATAGTAGATGTACCCAAAATGGTGGTAGCAATTGGATGGGTAGAGGCTATATGGATATTAGGGAGACCTCTGATATTTTATTTTCTAATTCGGAGGTTTTATTCCATTTTATTGTTGGACTCTCCCTCTTGTAAGTTGGTTTCCCCTATTGTAGGAGAGGGAGGTTGGTCTTATTATGTTGGATCATGTAGTTGCATTGAGTATCATTGATTAATCTAGGATTTTTTTACCTATCTCACCATTTCATTTTCCTATTCTTGGGTAATATTAGGGTCATATTGAATGGACTAAGTAACTATCATGGACATTTGATTGTCCTTCATCCTAGTCCATACCTTTGAGTCATTTGATGTATTCAGGTAAATAACATCATGATCATAATCTTGGTGACCATAAGTAATGGTGACCCCTTTATTATCCTTAAGGTACTGAAGATAGTTTTTAAATTTTCCTTTAGGGTCCCACTTCCTAAATTGGGCCACCTTTAAATTATAATGGTATCTAATTTCTCCATCTTGGTTGAAATATGCCCTCACCACAAATTAAATTTGTTCAATGCTCATAGGGGTCATAAAGAAATAGGATTGATATTTAAATCCAAGTTATTAATCTATACTATTATATAATTGGTGTGCCACCTCTTGCTTTGTAAGCTTGTCTAGAATGCAACATGGGAGGGGGTGACCTCGTTCATGTAATTCAAATTATGGTATAATATGGATAATGTAGACACCCTAATTTGGCCACAACCATGTATCAGAGCAATTTCTAGTAAATGATGTAAATTAAGCCTAAAAATTACCTAAACAACCCAATTTCATTTGCACATAAGATGTTAGTGCCTAGAATTATGTTGATGTATCCTTATTTGGGTTATTATCCTATATTAATAGTAACCTTCCATAAATTCATTTTCAGTTAAATTGCAACCTAGAAAATTGACAATTTGACACTTAATTAATTCCTAAAATGCCAAAACCCTAAGAATAAATAATTAACTAAGCAAATCCCATTAACTTCTTAAGTGAAAATTCCATGTTCAATTAGTGAATATCTATTTTCTAAAAAGGAAATTTCATAAAAATGAGGTCATGAGATGTCATCATCCTCAAAGTCAATGAATTATAAATATCTTCATAAATGCCTTAAATTAAGAAATGGTGAACCATGCTTAATGAATGGGATATCTATCCCAAATATTAATTGCTTGTTCCCTCCCTAAACTAGCCACAATTAAATCTAACCTAACTACGATTGAGTTAGGGTTAGTTTGAGAACTTATAAACACAAGTGCCATTGCCATTGCTCAAACAAGCTCTCAATCTAAACTTATAATGTTAAACTATTGAGAGACAAGAAGCTTTTTTGTGCAAAGAAATAATGTCAAATTGTCTCTAGAAAGATTCATTTTGTTATCACATTTCAAGCCAAACCAAGCCAAGCCACAATTGGACAAGGAAAGGTGTTGCTTGCAAAGCAAACACATTGATAAATGACTCTGTGAAACAAAAACCAAGCATGAAAACTCTTATATGCCAACAAACAAGCACCATTTGATAAGGAAGGTAAAGGTAGTCTTTTATTTATCTTCTAGTTGCATTTGAGTTAGTTATGTTATTACTCACCTAAGTACTTAGGTAAGGTAGTTGTTGTTCTCATTGAGTTTTTTGATTTGGGGTTTGTATTCTACTAACAAGAGAAGACTGACGATCTCCTTCATAATCCTATGCTACATAATGGCACACCTGGTGGGATGGTAAAATTATACCATATGCACTAAAGAAGTGATATTGAACCTTTAAAATCTAAGAAAAAATCACTTAAAATGTTAGTTTTTAAATTTTTTGCTTTGGAAACCCATGTTTTTATTTGATTGCTAATCGATGAATTTGCAATTGCTAATCAATGACTTCACCATTTTTTCTATGTTTTATTTTTCATTATGTTTTTTGGAAATGATGACTTTGTCATTGCATTTCAACAACTTTGATAGAAATGGTGACTTCACCACTGGATTTAGGTGACTTCGCCCTACAACATACCTTTCTAGAAATAGGACTTTATCTAGAGGAAATAAAGACTTCATCCGTAAGGAACAATGACTTTATCAAGTAATAATCCTCTATGTTTACATAAATTTTCAAGGAAAACAATGAGTTTGTTGGTTACAATCGGTAAATTCACCCATGCTAATTAGCAACTTCAGCAAACATCTATCTATTTGTCTATTTTCGAGAAATCAATGACTTTGACCTCTCTGGTAAATGGTGACTTTGCCATGGGATCAAAACTCAAGAGCTTCAAAAGTGATTTTTTTTACTAATCATTTTAAACAAGCACAAGTGAATCCTCTAACACATTTTGTAGGAAACTAGTTCAAAAATGGAAAGTTTTAATCACTTTAAAAGTCATTAACACTTATCTTTTTGGTACTTAAAAAACAACTTTACTTTTTGTTTTTAAAAGTTACAAGTTAAAACACAAAAGAGCATAGTTCAAATTCTGTTAAGTGCCTAAAACAAAACAAAAATGTTAGATTTAGTGCTCCTAAGAGATTTTACTTTCTTGTTTTTCTTTTTTGTATAGGTACTTAGTTTTTTCCTAAAGTAGTTTAATTTTAGCAAAACATTGTGTGTATGCTCTCTCCCCATCCTCTTTAGGTAAATAGGGGTACGTCATTTTTTATTGTTTAGTTGAGTCTTCGAAGTGAATAAAAGTTGTGTATGCTCTCCCCAAGCTCTGAGTGACTTGGGTGACTCAAAAATGACCCTACATTTCTTCTAAATTTATTGATTTATTTTGTTAGATTGGCTTGTGATCGGGATTTCATAGCCTCCTCATGAGTTATCTAGAAGGAATTTGACCTAGGGTTTCATCTCCCAACACTATTTGAACCCTACTTTCTAGTGGGGTATATAAATTAGACAAATCATTGTATGGGATAGTGGATGAGTAGTTAGACTGACCATCCCAATAGGTGCCCAGGGCATGCAAAAGCCAAACATAAAAATTCACTAAGAAGTACATAGATGAATTAATTATGCAAAGGACTAGACCATTGCATAACAAGATAGGTGGTTTGTGTTAGGATATTTTAATGTGAACATATTATATTTAGGAGAAAAAGAATAAAGGATATATATATATATATATATATATGACTTATTATTTGATAATTATAGGTTGCTAGTTGTTAAAACAACTAATCTATAATTAAAGGGAGTTGTTATAGGACAAGTCATATATTTTTAATAATTATCAAATAATAAGTCATATATATATATATATATATATATATATATATATATATATATATATATATATATGACTTATTATTTGATAATTATTAAAAATATATGACTTGTCCTATAACAACTCCCTTTAATTATAGATTAGTTGTTTTAACAACTATATATAGGTTGCTAGTTGTTAAAACAACTAATCTATAATTAAAGGGAGTTGTTATAGGACAAGTCATATATTTTAAATAATTATAAAATAATAAGTCATGTTGTTTGACCCCCAAAATTCTCTATGCTTTTGCACTTTATAGCTTTGGCTCTTCATCAAAATAGATTAATTTCCATTAGTGGTATTAGAGTAGGCTTTCCCTAAACTCTGTATTTTCCATTCATCTATCTATTGAAACACAATGACTTGATGTCTATGGAGTGAGGACCACGTGCAAATTCCATTCCTACTCATCCACTCCTTGCACATCGCCAATGGTCTAGCAGTGCAAACCATCTGTGAACCTGTTGGATTCATCACTCATCTACATCTTCCTCTCAGGGTTCCACTATGTTCACCTCTGTTTGTAGTATTTTTCACCCATCCTATCCTCAGTGAACATTCTGCAAAATTATATATATATATATATATATAAGTTTCAGATTTCTATTTTTGAGTTTGTTTGTGTATTTTGGAACTATTTTCTCCAAATACATTCAAAACATTAAAATTCAAAACATTAAAAAAAAAAGAAAAAAATAAAATTATATATATAGGGAGATGTTCTTACAATCTGTTGCATTTGTTGGCTTCACATCAGTCCATGTCTCTATTCATGATAGGATCTCCATGATTTCATTATGGATTCATATTACATTTGGGAATTTTATATATGTGTGTGTGGGGGGCGGGGCGGAAGGGGGGGGCGGAGATATATGGGGGGATATATATAGGGAGATGTTCTTACAATCTGTTGCATTTGTTGGCTTCACATCAGTCCACGTCTCTATTCATGATAGAATCTCCATAATTTCATTATGGATTCATATTACATTTGGGAATTTTTTTCATTATAAATTTAGATCAAACAAAAAGAGAATACAAAGTTTCGTCAGTGAAAAATCTAAGATTCTGGCCAACATGTTTTTTTAGCTGCCCCTGTGTGTGATTCAAATTTGACACATCCAAATTCAACAAAGCATTTGATTCTCATAACCTAGCGATCTTGCTCGGCATTCAAATCTCTGCTTGGGTTCCTTACGATTTGTCATCCTCCATCAAGAAGCTATGTTTCACTCAGATCTTTTCTATAGATTGACATTCCATGTTCCATGGCAACCCTGATTTTCACCTACACCACCGTCCTCCAAAGCACCAAAAATTGTTTATTGATTTGGTCATGGTTTTCATTATTTGAGATCGAGTGCTTATGTTTTGTTTTATCTTTTAAGTTTTATATATATATTTTTTGGTTTTGGTGTCCGTAGTTTTTTTCTTCTCGAGTTTATGCTTATGATTTTAACAAGTATTTGTTCGTGGGTTACTTTTTGAAATGTTTTTTTTTTTAAAAGAAAAAAAATGGTTTAGTTTTGTTTTACATTGTTGTGTATTTTATGTAAATGTAGTTTTAAGATTTTAGTTTATGTTTTTAATATTTTTTATTTTATGATTTGTGGCTATTGTTTTTTTTTATATATATTATTTTTTTCATTTTATTTATTTATATTTTTTTGTCTTTTTAAATTGTTTAAGTCTTTAGTAACTTATTTTAAGTTTGTAATTATTTAGTGATGTTTATTTTATTATTTTATTTATTTTAGTTGTTAGTAGTGTTATCATTTTGTTTCATTTTTTTTAATTTTGTTCATCTTATTTTATTATGTGTTTTGTGTTGAAAGTTTTCAAATAAGTTTGTAAAGGTAATTTTTTTTATGCATTATAATAAACTCTCCAAATAAGTCTATGATTGGGAAATTTGTAAAATGTTCTCTTAATATTGTATTTGGACGCATTATCAATTAAAACTGACGTCCATGAGTTTACATTAGGAGAGGGAATGCTAAGATATTTTAATGTGAACATATTATATCTAGAAAAAAAGAATAAAGGTGTTATTATACACACACTAATATAAGAGAGAAAGATATATATATATATATATATATATATATATATATATATATATATATATATATATATATATATATATATATGTATGTATGTATGTATATATATATATGTATGTATATATATATGTATGTATATACATATATGTATGTATATACATATATGTATGTATATACATATATATATGTATATATGTATATGTCTATATGTATATGTATATGTATATATATATATATATATATATATATATATATATATATATATATATATATATATATATATGAAATATTGGTTGGAAGTTATTAAAACAACCAATCTATAATTAAGGGGAGTTGTTATAGAACAAGTCTTATATATTTTTAATATTTTTCAAATAATAAATCATGTTGTTTGACCCCCAAAATTCTCTATGCTTTTGTACTTTCAAGCTTTGACTCTTCATCAAAATGGATTAATTTCCATCAGTTTGGAATCAATTGACTTGATTATTCCCTCGTGTTAGGCACATGTGTGGTCCATATAGAATGCATCAAAAAATTTAGATTCAGATCAACCCCACTTGTCATAGAATATCCTGCTAAATGTTGAGTTAATTCAACACTCTAAGTTTTTACCACGTATCAATGCTTGAGAGATAGAAGGGGATTAAAAAACTATACCTACATGCACTCTTACTTTTTTGTAATAACAATATATTCATTTTGATCATTGGTATATCAATGGAAACTTTGGCGGAGACTATGCAGCTTTGTAAATTTTAGTGTAGGACATGCACTTAGATGCTTTTCTTATTCTTTTTCTTGCATTTGTTTTTGGCTCTAAAATTGCTTTTTGTGTCAAAACTGTGTCCAAAACAAGTCAAAAATTTCAAAAAAAAACACATGTTACATTCACCACTTTGTGTAAAGAAGTTTAATGTTATCAAAATCACTCAAAACATTTTCCTTAGATTAAGATTTTCTAAACCACTTTTGTACACTTATTTAAAGAGATGTTGTTAAACTGCCCAATTTGTCCCAAGACATTTACCTTTGTCCAAAACCAAGCCCAAAAATGTTTGTGTACCTTCATCTCAAAATTTGTCATTATGTTTCCCATCTGAGTCTAATCCATTATTCATTTGAAAATATGAGTCTTTTGTACCAAGTTTGGAATTTATCTTTTAAAGTTTAGATCCGAAATTGATTGGTCTACACTGAAGTCTTGACTAATTTGGGCTTGGGCATTCACATTTTACACTTAGATTGTGCAACTTGGATCAATTTATCGCTTGATTAAATACCTTTGCCTAGACCTAGTAGTGGTTTATTTTCACGTGTCTCAAACCATGTTACCATCTCAAACTAAGTTTTAATTCATTCTTTAAGTATATTTCCAAGCACTGCTAGTTTATATTTGAGCCTTGCCTATCACTTGTTCTTGAATGTTTACTCTTTTATCTTAGTTTGTTACTTAAGATTAACATTACCAATTAGTATCTGACATGTTCCTAGAGTAAGTCCTTTATGCCAAGGTCAAGTTTGTTTTAATGTTATGTGCTAAGATTAATCCATGTGTCTATATCAAGTGTTTCAAAACATTTACCTTATATTTAGATTGATTTCAAGTTTTTACCTCAACCAATTTGTTTCTAAGTCTAGCTTTATGACATTGGACAAATACCTAACATTATTTTCATTATTTAGACCTCATTCATTCCTTTCAAATCTATCTTTATGATGTTGGACAAAGACCTATCACCTTTTATTTTATTGTTAGACCTAAATTAAGTTTGTTCGAAGTACCTTGCCAAAGACCAATTTCATGTTTTCTTTCCAATTTGACTTTTCCTTGGACCTAGCATAGATGTTTCACCTTTAGGCTTTTTTTCCAAAAAATAAAGGTTATTTTATAAAACCATGTTCATGAGACATATTTAGACCTCTTTTGAAGATATAAGTGTGGTTTAGTGATAGTTTTTAGATCATTTTTGAGGTTTCCAAAGTTGCCTTTTTAGACCACATTTTGAGCATTTACAAACATTAGACTTTTTTATTTGATAGACATTAGTTTTAGATTCAGATATGTCTCACTATACATGTAGTGGTACCATGTATAATCTATATTATGAGAACATAGGCACAAATGACCCCTTTGTTCAAGAGCCATATGGCAATGACATAGCTTATGAGATAGATCCATATCCCTCTTATGATACTCAATAGATATAACAAATACAATACCCACTACCACAGTACTTGGCTAGTGCACCTCTTTATCTAGGGAAAGAGAAAGAATAATTGGCCCAATATCTTATCAATGTGCCACTCATCATTGAATAGGTCCAATAGCAAGATCCCTACTATGTAACTTCACTAATAAATTATGACCCATACTTGTTTGATCATCACTTAAAAATAAGGATGATATTTTAGTCAGGACCATAGGGGTAGGAATAAAATTCTTGACAGACTTTCCACATGAAAGTCTACCTAGTTTAGTTAAAGTGACTAATAATGCATATCACATCACACCAATTGAATATGCCTCAACTAGTTATCATCAAGCACTTATGCCAATATCTAACCAAGATCTTAATTCACTTGCAAAAGGAAAGGGTTAAATGGATGACCAATTTACATAGATGCCGTAGACATATAAGACATATCTCAATTTAGCTCAAAGTTTCAATGCTATGGCTATTTTTAACACCCCACTTATAAAGATAGCTCCTTAAACAAGGTTGAAAATTGATTCTTTGATCCATATTGATCTGAATATAGATCCATTTGTCAAAAATACATTGGTTGGTGACATATTCAATGCCCCAACCATTGAGGAAGTGATTGTGGATTCTACCCAAGACCATTTACAAAACATAAGGGATAAAACACAAGTGTATCCTAATTTGAACCAAGGTCGGTCAAGTATACCACAAAACAATTCACAACAATAGGTGCCTATTACCAATACCATAAGAGGTTTAAAATAATAAGGGGCAAGTGTGCTTAGTTCCCAACCATAATAGGCCATTTCCATCCCTCAACCAACAACTTCCTTAAACACACAGTAGGGGGAAAGTATCTAAAACATAGACCAACACTCTAACCCAATAAGTGTTGAGCACTACCCCACCTCAATAGGTGGAAACTAATATTCTATAACTATAGACGTAGACCAGTATGCCACCATAACAAATGATGAGTTCATCATGAACAATGTCTAATCAACAATGTATTCTTATATGTCAACCATATATACCTAATTTTTACTAAATTCCAAATTCATAATAGGTGTTTACTCAATAAAGAGGTCTTAACTTATAAAAATTACCCATTAGGAAATAATTGCCTTTTATCTAATGTTTACCTCATATAAAATAGGGACCCAACATGCAACACATTCAATAGTAAGGATTTAGCCAACAATGGGTACTATTTATAGAATAGGGTTTGACTACTTGACAACAAGTTACTATTCAAACCTAGCAAGAATAATACCTTACACTAAGATATATACCTCCATCACAATAATAGTTCCATCCAAATCAAAGACATATTTCAAACCCTAACCAAAATATCTATCAACATTTCATATTATACCAATAACCTACTCCTAATGCATGGATGCATATTCATGGTTGATTGGTCTATTAAATAAACATTCCATAATACCCCATTCCCTCATTGTACCTTAGTCAAGGTAATCCACCTTTGATCATCCAACCACAACCATAATCAGTTGTACCTTCTAGCTTCTTATCCAAAGAACTAAAGTAAATCAAAGATGTAATTACAACCATTCAGATAGGAAAGTAGACCAAGAATTTCAAATTATATGACATATACTCATATCCATTTAACATGGAGTACCTCCAAATACTATTTCTTCTAGGATATGAACCACCAAAATTTGATAAATACAAGGGCAAAGAAGACCCTAGGGAGAATTTAAAAGAGTTCTTTGTCACTTTCTAGCCAGTGGCCTATAGTGATATCTACCTGCTTCTTTTCTTTCCCAAAATTTTATTTGGACATGCCTTGGAGTGGATTCTTAAGTTGTTAAATAATTTGGTATCTATTTTTGATGATATTTAGATAAATTTGTAAAACATTTATCTTATAATATTTATCATGAGATTTTAGTATTTTATTTGAGTCAGGTCGAGCAGAAGGTTGGTGAGAGATTTGTGAGTTACTTACAATAGTGGAGAGTGTTTGTTAGCCATTTCACCCATAATTTACTAGAAAAATAATTGGTAATTGTGTTTACCAAAAAATTGCATAGTGAA
Organism: Torreya grandis; assembly: GCA_037957365.1. NCBI lineage: Eukaryota > Viridiplantae > Streptophyta > Pinopsida > Cupressales > Taxaceae > Torreya > Torreya grandis. Next base: position 1,019,830 of record JARHVA010001044.1, read on the forward strand.
ATATATTATCACCTAGAGCTTGAGTTGCTCACACATTTTAGGAGATCATTAAGAAAGATATAAAAATTTAAAATGCCCTTATTAATAAAGGGATTATCAAGATATCTTCTTTAAAATAGAACTAGAACCAAAATATAAGTCCATGTCAGAACCCAAACCTAGTCCAAACACAAGATTTTGCACTAGCACAGGCTAATAACTTTGAAAAACTTAAAGTGTATAAATTAAATAAGAATGTTATCAATAATGGATTCATTGAGTCATGTCATGTCCAAATAGTGAAATCACCATCTACTTAACCTATTCTGAAAATATAGCTTATTCTACAAATGCAACCTATTTTACAACCATGGATAGTTCTTCAAATGTAACCACCTCTAATGCACAAAAGTACCTCAAAAACCACCTTTGCAAACCCATCCTCCAAGAAGAAGACCTAATTCTAGAAATTTTAATGACCTTGGTGAGCCTATTAAAGTAGTGTTTCACAAATTATCCACAACCAATATGATTAGTTAGCCAATTACAAAGCACTTACTTGAAGGTGTACCTTACCGTGATTGGTATAAAGAGCACAAGTTCTATTGTATTAAACATACCCCACCTTGAACTATTGATGGATATATGGGTACCCCTTTATTTTTATAAGGCTTATTAATTTTAGGGTTGCACATGAATGTTTGACCTATCTTATTATCTATGGAAATTTTGGTATTAAATTACCTTTGTTACATTTATTTTCCTTTTGTAACCCATTTTCATTGGCCTGACTTATTGTAACTAATATTTTAATAATTTTTTTGAAAGCTTACTATGTATGATAGGTGTTCAGATTTATCAGTATTTGGATTTATTTATTTGAAATATTTGGCACTTTCATCTTTGGCATTTTGGTCTTAGAGAACTTTTCATTCAAGAACTTTTGGTTATAATATTTTTGTTAGGATTTTCTATTCAAGAAATTGCGTATTGGTAAACTATTCTTTGGTAGTGTTATATCTCGATTCTTCTCTAGATTTGTTAGCCTATTGATTTGTGGATTTAATGGTTAATAATTAGCTAATTAATATTTGGTAAGCTATATTTTATATAATGATGTGTGGACAATTATATGTTCCTTATTTTCATGATCTTTGACTTGTTGAGTTAATTGTACTTATATGCTATGTACATAATGATCATGATTATTTAGTTCATTACGATAGTATATTATGGATTTTTATCTTGATATAAGATAACTACCTTTGTTGTTCTGAGATGGATGCAAGATGGAATTTGTCCCTTAGACTATGATGAAGGGAGAACATCATCAGAGAGGGTGGAGAAGATGGAGGTAGTTAGGGGATGATAGAGTGAAATGAGAACCCTGCACATGTCACATATAATATAAGTTGATTCTTAATCATTGATTGATTTAAATGACTTGTAGTTTGCTTTTAGCTACTAATATATTTTTATGCATTTGAAAATGTCTATTTTTCATGTTGGTACCATACTCTAACCTTGGTTATGCATTTGCAATTATAAGATTTAAATTATTATATGTTGTATTACTTAACTTACTTCATGTAATTATGTTGCCATAAGTTTTGCTTTGGAATACGTCAATGTCCTTGTTATGATGTAAAATATGGACCTACTATCTTTGCAATGTGTGTGTGATTATTTATTGGTAGGTATACAAATAAACCTTGAAGGCATGTGCTTTATAAAAAATACATTGCTATAAAAAATGGGACTTGATTCTTTTGTGTGTTAGATGTCTATTAATTTTACTAAGTTAGCAAGGTGTGGGTTAAATTTAAAAAAGATATTATTATTATTATTATTATTATTATTATTATGCTGCTAAGTCAATGTTATTATTTATAATGTTTAAAAGATCATTATAATGATGAAGGTTCAATAATTTAGGGATTTGTGTGGTGTTGACTTGAACTCATTGATTCAATATGTGAAAGAAGGAATTTAGTTTTGATTACATGGGTTAAACATTAAGTCATGACTAGAATTTTGCTAGTTGTTTTAGATGTATGGACATTTTTGTTAAGATTATTATGAGCCCATTTAGTTTGGTGGAAGTATTTTATGGGTTTATTGGAAAAACATAGCATACAAGGGGATAAAGATATGGGAGGATATATTTGGACAAAAGACAATGGATGAAAGGAGAGAAAGGAAGAGGAAAGTGATGATTCTAGGAAGATCTAGAAAGAGCAATACCAATTTAACATAGTCATGATTCTATACCAGGTAGGGGTTTTTTGGTTAAATTAATAGTTATTAATGTATGGACTAAATATATGAAAATAAAATGAACTAATATAATTTAAATTCAACTAATATAGAGCAACAAATGCAAAAAAATAACAATCAAAACTTCACAATTGAGATACAAGAATCCTCCATTGTGATTTGAGTCTGATTTGCTCTATCAAGAATGTGGTGCTCACTCCTATAATGCAAAGAGAGAATGGACAATGTTTTGGTGAAAAAGGGTGACTTTTATTCACTTTGATTCACTTTGGATTCAAGATATGGTTATGATTTAAAGTATGCTTATGATCTCTCAAGATTCTATGATTAAATGTGATCTCTCAAGTTTGTGATCATTGAAAATGAGGATTTACAAGATTATTTATTGAAGCATGGAAAATGATCTAATGGTGGAGGATCATTTGGAATTTTTAAATATTCTAAATGATCAATGGTTGAGGATGAGTCCTCATCCATGAGGATAGAGATCATTTCAACCTGGTGGAAGAAAAAGAGGGGTTGGTTAGCTGACTCAACAAGACTTTATCAAATGGCTTGAAAACTCAATGGAGGAGTCATAAAAGGTGGATAACTTTATGGATTGTTTGTGATGAGGGAGAGAAAGGTGGGAGAGGTTTTATTAGGTGGAAAATCTAGATTTAAAAATTTAAAATAAAGATTAAAAGGTGCACAATTGACTTATTTAAAATGTTTGAATTAATCAATTATATGATTTTAAGAGGAAATGTTAATTATTAATGTAATAAGAATGATTAATAAATTTAGGTGTCTACATTTTACCTTCTTTAAAATGGTTTTGTGAAGCAATACTATTTTGAAGAATATAAGAAGTAGAGTGTCGATGATGGAAAAGCAAAATTTTTTGACCTAATTGAATGAAAATGAGTGTGATGATGCCCCCTTAAGGGTTTGTGTGAGAAATGGATAAATGCTCAAAATTAATGAAAAAAAGAAATAGTTAGCATGGATGAATAAAACATCAAGTTATTTCAAGATTGATGTCAAATTTTTAAGATGTTGGTAATGTAAAAGGGTTGCCCCTAATAAATAAAAACTATAACATTGATTTAAAAATCAATAATTTAACCACTCATAAACTGTACACTTATTATTGTTTGATAATGACTAAGGGGTCAATTGAGTAGGTGTGGGAATGATATATCCCAACAATAATAAAATGTGGATCTATAAATAGAAAAAGATATTGATTTTGAAAATGATTGTGGATTTTACGCTGATAGATGATTAGAATATTTTGAATACAACTTCAAAATAAATTGATTTAATGTCACTTGAAATATGAAGAAAAAATGGATGAAGAATTATGAAGGGATGGAAATGAGAAAAAAAAATTTCATTGATAATACATATATTTGTCTCAATACTAATGTTTATAATTTTTTAGAGGGTACATATAAAAGTATTTACCCCTCACTGTTAAATGTTAGAGAAGATATTGAAAAAAAGTACATTTTCCACTTTATAGACTGCATGCTTAGATTGTGCTCAGACTCAGGGGTCTTACAAGAAGATGTGGGAATGATATATCCCAATGATGGCAAGCCACAAGCTAAAAAATGAAAAATATAGATTGTCCAATTTATGATAAAGATTTACAAAATTGATATTTACAAGCATTGATAAGGAGATATATCACTTTGATTAAATCACAGTAAAAAATATGGATGAAATGACTTGGATATATGATGGTGGATAAACTAACCCTAAATACCCCATGTATTTAAGAATTTCCTACATAATCCACTTAGATAATGTCTATGTGTGGATATCAAACTATATGTAGTTCTCCCAATATGAGAATAGAAGTGATGATGTAATGTAATATTAAACCATGGATGGTATACTTAGATTAGTGATTGCACATCATGATTAAATGATGGAGAAAGGATGGAAAATGTGATTTCATCGGTCTCAATTGATAAGTACGAGAGATTGAATGGAAATATTAGGAAATGATTATGTACGATTGATATGCAAGCATTAACAAAGAAATAAAATGACCATATGGATTAATGATGATGGATTAAATGATTCAACAACATGGATGAGATAAGGATGGATGGAAGAAAGAGATGAAGCACATATGCTTGATGTGAGATGGTTTGATAGTTTCCTTATGTTTATTTCATTATTTGCATTGAATTTCTAACAATAATTCTTGATATGTAAGAGTTAAACAACCTGATTTTTGATATTGTGTATGACAATATGCACCAATGATATAGAAAAACCATGATGAATATCATGTAATACGTGTAAGGACTAATAGATTCAAAAGGACAACAATTTTTACATCATGATATGAAAGATCATAGTAACACCATTAGTAATGCATATAGTGATATAAAATTAAGAAACAACAATAAAGATAAGATAAAAAGAGATGTTTGAAATAATGAAAATGATGTAAGTAAAATAAACACATAAGTAAACAAACATTTTAAAAGCAAGTAAATAATCATGAATTAAAATAAAGTAAATGAGTATACATAAATGTAAGAAAATAACTTAAACAAGTAAGTAAATGACTTTTTTAGATGTTCGTGGCTAGAGTAAAACCCTTTAGCATATACAATTTTTGATCATGTTGAACTATCTGATGAGTAATTCGTATAAGGGATGACTAGGGTATGTAACTAAGGATAAGGGATTTTTTGATTGTTTTTGGGATTTTATTGGATTTTATAATGTTTTAGATTTTTGTTGAAGTTTATAATGTTTTTTGATTTTTTTTGGATTTATAAGCTTATATACAAGGAAGACCAACAAAGGGAAAAACATATTCTAGCACCTATGAGTGAGTGGTAGGGGATGGAAGAAATATATTATATATGGAGTATGGATGAATAGGAATGGATTATAATTAAGATGATAACTCTAAGGAACACATGAGGTAAGAACCAAGTGTCTAGTATTTAAGATAACATTATAAAGATACACCAATATGTTTCTAAGAACATTTATCAAGATGTTTCCACTTCCTTATCAAGGCCAAAATGACAATAAGGATGGTTTTATGATGGAAAAGCTTGGATGGGTTTGGAATTAAATATATAAAGATGTATTTGAATAGGTAAGGGTACTCAAGGATGGTGTATGTTGGTTGAGGAAGAGCTTAAGATGGATTGGATAAGCGTAGGATGTGTAAGTATGATTTAAGATAACTTAGGATAAGTAAGTATGGATGGTTTAGGGTAAATAGATGAGATTAAAAATGTTATAGGATGGGTAAGGATGGAGGGATGATTCATAATACATAGGACTGAAATAGAATGAGCTTGCCCCTAAGTATAGGGTATTTATAGATAATTGATTATTTTACACATGATGCTGAAAATAGGTTTTCATCATGGTACTTGACCAAGGTTACATATAAATGGTTTTTACATTTGGATGAATTTATTTCTCTTTTTTTTTTTTTTTTTTTAATTTTTATTTTTGGCATCTCAATTATAAAAGGGTCTGCTATGCATAATGCTTACCACTATTGATATTTTAGGTATGTGCTCCAGATATGTCTTCAATAACTTCATTGATTTCTAAGTTGGATTCTTCAAAATTTACCAAGATATTGTCATAGCCCCTATGATAGAGGGTGTTACCAAATACGGTGAAGCAAAAAGTATGTTGGATGGATACATGTTGAGTGCATGAAGGATTTAGATGTATGGAATTATAGTGGGGATGAGTATATGGGTCATGATGTAAAGGATGAACATGACCAACGATATCACATTCATCAAGATTAGAAGTAATTAAAAGTGGGATGTTTTGAGAATTCAATGCTTTTTTAATGACATGTTGAATTTGTGATGGGGATTCATCCTATAATTGTGTTAATGTAGAGGACATATTAATTTTATCATCCAATGGTACCATAAAAAGTTTTACACCAAAGGATTCTTCTTGATTTTTTTATTAGGATTTAGATTTGGATTACCCAATAACACCTCAAAGAGGTTTTCAATAAGGGACTCATATTTTTTATTTTATATATTTTGATTTGGATTTTGACTTCAATTTGTATTTTGATCATCTGATAGTACCTCTAAGAGGTTTTCACTATGAGGTGTATATTTTATATTTGTATTGTAGGATTAATTTTGATTGAGGGACACTTGTTATTCCTTAGAATATGTAGATGTTTCTTAATACTCTTCTAGAAGGAAACTAGCTAGGAAGTCTACAATTATTTTATCATCATGGAAGGAAGTTAACTGTAAGTAAGATCATTGGTCCCAATCAATAGGTGGAGGATTATGGATTGAAATATGGAAGGTAGGAATGATGATGTTTATGAAAGGAATGATGGCAACAAAGTCCTTATAGATACTATGAATGGATCCTATTTTCATTATGGATGAAGTTACCTTAGAAACCATAAAATTACCACTAACTTATTTACATTAACTTTTAAATGATTTGTATATGATGCTATGTGGTATAACATTTACTACAAAATGGATGGGTTCAATAATTCCTTGTTCATGGTTTGTTTTATCTATAATTACCTCTATCACTTGGGGTGCATGTTGTGGGATGATGGGAGATTCAATAGGTGATAAGGATTTGGGTGTTTGGAAAATGGGTGCTAGGCTATGTTGGTTGAAGGAGGTTTTGTCTAAAATAATATCTTGGTAAAAGATGGTATCTTTGTAAAAAATGGGATCTTAGTCAAAGATAGGATCTTGATCAAAGATAGGTTTTTGGCCAAATATAGGCTCTACAATAAATATGGGTTCTTCATCAAAAATAGATGGTAAACCATGGTTGTCAAAGGTAGGTTGCTCTACTATGGATTGGTTGAAGATGGATGGGTCAAAAATGAGATCTTGATAAATGGATGGAAGATTAGAAACCTTGAATTGGAAGTGGTGTGGCTTAATTAGGATCAAGAAATACATCTTGGCATATCCTCAAGCTACGATTTTTAGAAGTGGATTCACTAGGCTTTACCTTGATGTACCCTTTGTTAATCAAATCTTTGATAAAATGATTTAGTCTTGTATAATGATTTATAGAATGACCTTCAATTTTGTAATAATCACAATACTCATTAGGTTTATGCCCATCAGGTTTTGGGATATTTGGTTCAATGTATTTGGTGTTTGGAAATATGACAAAGTTTGCATTGACTAGTTTTTGAAAGAATACATCATAAGGTTCCCCTAAAAGAGTGAATTTTTTATTAATAGGTATGACAATGTTTTTGACAAGCTAAGATTTTTTAAGTTGATGTAGCTTTGGGGATGGAATGACACTAGATGGTAAAGATGATAGAATTATATTCCCTTTGTTAGTGTAATAGAAGATGTTAGAATCAAGGCTATAACTAGTGGAAGGGAGACCTAGTTGATTTTGTAAAATAGGATCACTAGTGGTAAGGTGATGTTGATGTGAAATGTTTTGGGATTACCTAGTAATAAAGTGGACTGGAGAGGTAACTTGATATTAGAAGGATGGATTTTTTAGATTTATGAAGTTTGATGACTTAAATCTACTAGGTTTGTGAAAAAATGTGAATTTGATGTAGTTTGGTTCAAGTTTGGGAATGGGTTAGATGCAAAATCAATTGATTAATTTTGATAAATTTGGAAAGGTTGGCTTTGATGGGTGTAGGAGTTAAAGGGTGAATTAGAATGGGAGATATTTGGATTTGACTAAATTTGGGTTTAAATAGTGAATGGATTTTGGTTCAAATATAGATTTGAAAGTGGTGGTGAAGGTGAATAAAAAGTTTGATTTAGATTGATGCTAAGGTTGGAAATAGATGGATTGGTGAAGAAGTTTGAGTTTGAGTTTTAGGGTGAACTAGATGCAAAATCAAAGTATTGATTTTGATTATTATAGCAAGGTTGATTTGGAAAACTTGAATGACTATTCAGGTTTGGTTTTGATTGATTGATGGATGAAGATGAGTACATATTCAAACTTGGATTTAGATTGGCTTGGTGATTAACTTGACATTGATTCAAATATGCACTTGAATCAAAGTTGGTTAGATAGAATCCTAGGTTATAATATGGACTATTTGGGATTGTGATTTGAGATGAAAATGGTCAAAGGATTATTCCACATAGCCATGCTTATTTCAATGGATGACACTACTAAGGAAAGACTTGAATCAACAATAAAAAAGACTTAAAAATAGACTCTAGTAAAGAAAAGTACCAAAGTGACTAAAAGTTTGATTGATAACTAAATGATTTTGAGATTTTAGAGATAAAGTTGTGATTTTTAGGATAGCCTTTTATCTCAAAATAATTTATTTTCAAAAAAGGATTTTTCAACACATGGTAGACACAAGGAAACAACAAACAATTTTACTCTAAATAAATAAGCAATTGCAAAAAATGGTGAAAACTAGGATGAAGGGTTGTGAATGACTATTGGAATTTTTGTTGTCACTCACTTATCTATGCTCTCAGCTATGGCCTAATATTTTAAGGTGATAAACATGAAGATCTTACCATTCCCATGACCCAATGAGTCCAATTTTGAAGATGTGTGAAAATTTACTTCTTAGTGCTAACCACTAATCTATGCAACAAATTTGAATGGTAAAAAGGTGATCCTAGGATTAAGGTATACATGAGCTTATCTAGGGGGAATAAAACCATGGAATAAATTGATAGATTGGATGCACACTATTGGGTCTTATCTTAAAGAGCTCAACATAACCATAGGCATCTCAGTGTGTTAACAATTAGGAATATCATATCTCAAGTCAACTATTGAAACCCTATGTATTAGAGCATGAAATCTGCTCACATCATGGTATGATTACAATACAACCATTTAAGAATTTAAAATATCTAGGTCTCAATTTATATACCCCATCAATAAATGGGGTTTATCCTATCACGTGGTGATGAAATCCATGGTTGATAGAGATCCTAAAAAAAGAAAAATAAAGAGTTGATACTTGTTTCTAATTTATAAGTATCATCACCAATGTGATGCCAAGAAAATATCATACACACAATCAACTAAGCAAAAGATAATTTACAAGATCATTTTTTATTTCTAATTATCATCACCAATGTGATACCAAGGAAAGAGCATACACAATCTTACAACCAAACAAGAAGCTGATAAGAAAGATAATTTTTCTCCAAATAAATTAAAGTGTGACTTAATTACTAAGAGCATAAAAGACTAAAAAATGAAATATGTTAGTGAAAACAAATGAAATATTTGGTTAGATTCTTTGCTTTTTATAATTGTCTTTGGCCAACATCCTGCAAAAAGTAGTTAGAAAGTTTAAACTTGGCTTGTCTTCAAATCAATCTACAAAAAGGTAAGAGAAAACCAATAAAAAATAAAGAGAAAACAACTTTTTTAGAATGATCTCATAGATACACAATAAAAAAGAAAGGTGAAATTGTTAGTTAGTTAGAAACATAAAACTAAAAAAAAGAAAGTATGATAAGAATTTAATTTTTTTGAATTAGTTAAAGTATACAAAATTTAAATATTTTTACATGGTTTCATTATTCATCTAGATACCTTAGTTTTGGAGAAAATGAGAGATCAAACAGAGTCTCGAGTCAAAATTTATGACCTCTAGAAGATGGCCACTCAAAATGAAAAATGAATTCGCTGCACACTTTGACAAATTTGCTGTTCACAAAACCTAGTAACATTTAGCAGCAAAATTGTCATAAAAAAGATAAATTATTAGAAAATGGAAAAATTGTAAGCAAAAAGAAAAAATTTTAAACACAGAAGTGAAATTGTTAAACTTAGTAGAAAAAATGTAAAACACAGTGGAAAAATTATAAATAAAATGGCAAAACTGTAGGAAAAAAGTGAAATTGTTAGAAAACGGTGAATTATAAGGAAAAAGAAAAATTGTAGAACTCAGTGGAATTTTTTTTAAATCTAGTAGAAAAACCATAAAACACAATGTAAAAATTGTAAATAAAATGGTTAAATTGTAAAACACAGAGGCAAATTTGTTAAAACTATAAGAAATGATGAAATTGTTGTGTATAGAAGTGATTTTTCTATGAGAAATTATGATTTCACTAATAAGATTAGTGATTTCACTGCTATATGTTATAATTTCACTACAGAGTGTCACAATTTCACTGTTCTATTACAAAAATTCTGTTTAGTCAACCTAAAAAACATAAAAAAATGCAAGAATCATGCATAATTTTGCCGTTTAGTCTAACAATTTTGCTATAAAGGTTTTCAAATTCGTTGTTACATAGTAAAACATACACAACCAAACTTAAATTTTGTGACAACCTGTAGTCTGTACCATCTTAAAAAGAGATGAAATTAAATGCAGACTTAAAAAGAGATGAAATTAAATGCAAAATATAGGCATAAACAATAAAAACCAAAAAACAAAGTTATCTAAATGTAAAACAAGAACATATATAGATTAAAAAGACATGGGTAGGTCCCATTGGGTGTGCCATAAATGTATTAATTAAATATATGCAAAGATAATGAACTAATTTAAGATAAATTAAACTAAGCTAGAGAAACAAATGCAAAAAAACAATAATAAAAACTTCACAATTGAGATACAAGAATCCTCCATTGCAATTTGAGTCTGATTTACTCTTTCAAGAATGTGGTGCTCACTCCTCCAATGCAAAAGGAGAATAGATAAAATTTTGGTGCAAAAGGGTGACTTTGATTCACTTTGGATGCAAGATATGATTACGATTGCAAGTATGCTTATGATCTCTTAAGATTCTATGATTGATTGCAATCTATCAAATTTGTGATTGTTGAAAATGAGGATTTACAAGTTTATTTATAAAATCCTAGAAAATGATCCAGTAGTGGAGGATCATTTGGACTTTTTCAATATTCTAAATAATCAACGGTTGAGGATGAGTCCTCATCCATGAGGATGGAGAACATTTCAACTTGGTGGAAGAAAAATAGGGGTTGGTTAGCTGACTCAACAAGACTTTGTCAAATGGCTTGACAACTCAGGGGAGGAGTCATAAGAGGTGGAGAAATTTATGGATTTGGTTGGGATGAGGGAGAGAAAAGTGGGAGATGTTTGATTAGGTGGAAAATCTAGATTTAAATATTTAAAATAAATATTAAAAGGTGCACAATTGACTTATTTAAAATGTTTGAATTAATCAATTATTTTATTTTAAAAATAAATATTAATTATTAATGTAATAAGAATGATTAATAAATTTAGGTGCATTTCAACACTGAATAAAATTTAGGTGTCTACAATTATCTATGTGAATTAAATAAACAAGCCAAAAGGTTGGTAAAATTATTGAATAGGGTTTCATTTTCATTATTTATAAACTATATAAAAATAGGGGTTTATATATTTGGCATTGGGGATGGGCTCGATCCATCCACAAAGCCAAATATATGACTCTAAAACCCTAGTTCAAAATGGTTATGTTTATTGGATTCTTTGCTAAAATAATTATGTTGTGTAAAATTTTTGTGTATTTTAGAAGGATTAATAGAAAAGAGTAAACTCATTTGAGTTGTGTATATGTTAAACTATGACAATTTGAAAGTGGAGAACCCTACTTAGGAAATATTAGGTAAATTTTAAGGGTAGATCAATTTAATAGCTTGTTTTTAAATGTAAACCTTGTCCTTAATTAAAATCAATATTTAAATCTTAGTATCAATTCATTCCTTCTTTCATACAAATATATGGTATTGAAATAGTGAATAATTTAGGTCAAATTAATTAAACAAGTAAACCTGAATCATGGACATCGATGGGTATGTAAGGTTAGAATGAGATGAAAAATTATAAAGGAATAAGAAATTTTAAAACCATGTCTATGATTTAGTGATTTATAGTAAGTCACTTCAGTTGAAAGAGTTCCATTCTGAGTAAAATAATATTAGGGTTGGATTAATTCTTATCTGATGAAGTTTGTGTATAACAATGTCCACCCTGTTGTATAAATATACATAGGTATATACATATACATTATGGGTCATCATCAAGTTTTTTAATGATATATTTATATGAATATATCTACACACACACACACACACACACACACACACACACACACACACACACACACACACACACACACACACACACACACACACACACACACACACACACACACACACACACACACACACACACTATGATTAGGTATATAGTTATTTTATTTACATATAATTTTTTTTTATAATATTATGTTTGAACCTTAAGGAAACTCTAAGTGGTGATTATTTGATGATTGGGTATTTAATGTAGTTATAATATGAAATCCAATTTTGTATGATTATGAAGAAGGATAAAGTTCATAGTAAATTTATTATTATTGTGTAAACCTATTATATATATTTATACTTATGTTAAGAGACAACGGTATGACTTATGACAACCTATAGAAGTATAAATGTATACATTCATTCATATATTTAATACATCTATATATATTTGTGACTGAGACTATTTATGATTGTGTGCTATTTGAAATACTAAGTAGTGGTCTATAGGATATATAGAAATTAAATGTAGGAGAATACTAGAGTTTAATATTTGTTAGTTTTTGGAAGAGAATTAAATTTAGTAATATAGTTGTGAGAATATATATATATATATATATATATATATATATATATATATATATATATATATATATATATATACTCGTGAATCATGGACAAAATACTATTTTGATTTGAGTATACCATATACATATGTGGATATTATATTGGATAAGTAAGTAGATTATATGAAATAATCCAGATGTATGAACACCTTTGTTTAATTGATTTAATAAGACTAAATGTAGATGTGAATTAAATGGATTTAGGAAACTTCTAAATATACAATGTTTGGGAATTAGTTCAAACCATATTAATATTGGCTAGTATATGAATAACTTATTAATGCATTTTGGGTATATGGAATTAATGTGGTTTTAGGATGAGATAAAAAATAATTCTAGATGGATGAATAAAATTAAGTGAAAAGTTCCATATAAATATTTTTATTAACTTGAAGTATGATGCTTAATTTTAATCGAAGGGTATGGTTGTCTTGAAGTCTGGTAAATAGCTAATATTATGCTATAAATAAAATTAGCTATTTAGTACTATTATATTGCACATAATGGATTAAATGTAATTTTTTAAGACTTCCTTGTACTAGTACATAATTTACCATTTAGTAGAGAAAAACTCATTAGGAAATCTATTGGTTTAATGCTTTTAAATATATAAACCAATTTGGTATTAATGACACTAAATAAGTGGGTGAGATGAATTCCATGTACTTTATTAGTGTCACTAATATAAAGATATGGTGTAATATGATTGAGTGGTGTGCATGAAATTGATTTATCCTTGAGATCTAATAATTATAAGGAAAACTTTGGCCAAATTAATGTTTATGGTTAAACATTAACAATTCATCTATTTGATTTAGTTTACATGTTTTATATGATATCATGTTAAAACATATTTCTTTATGATATGGTGTATGTAATAGTTATATTATAGCACATGGGTTCTAGTTGACACTCTTAATTGTCACACCATCGTTACTTACTCATCCTTGAAGGGACGATCATTCCCTAGTTGGGAGATTATGCAAGTTATCTATGGTCCATGGTTGGTATGGAAAATCATTAAGATGATGATATCCATCCCCTCAATAGTCATTCATTAGAGACTACACTCATGATTACTTATGGATGTTTCAAGTTTGATGAGACTCACATTCTCCATTGACCATTGTATAGTTATAAATTATTATGAAACCATGTATTATGTAAAGACTATACTCTTTTGTTATATTTAACTACTACATCAGTTGAATGTAATATTGTATTAGCAGTGGCTAAAGTTATAAACAAACATTTATGATTTAAATATAGTATTTATTTTCATAATCAAAACTGTAATTGATTTTATGATCATTAGCTAAATGGATTATCTCTAGACCTTGATTATGGTTAACTTAAAATAATGTATTTAGTTAAAGATCACCAAGTTATGGTTTCAATGTGATGAAATCTATAAAATGAATTAGTGTAAATGTTTTTAATTTTTTTTAGCTTATTCTAGTTAAACCTAGTGGGATTGTTATAGGTAGCTTTCATTTAGAAACTTTCCTTTAAGAACTTTCACTCAAAGATTTTGATTCAAGAATTCATTTTTAGGATATTGGTCTTTAGCATTTTGATCTTTGGTAACTTTTGTTTAGGACTTTCATCTTTGTCAAATCTCTCCAAAAAATCCTCCTGAATGACAATTTTGTCTTTCAAAAAAGTGTTTGGCATTTTAGATTTCAGGAAAAGTTTCAAGAATCTCCCCGAAGAACATTTTGGTATCCAGGGTCTTTCATTTGAAATTCTTAGATCACAAAATCAAATAATTCATCTTGAAAATAAGTGGTGACACTTTAATAAACCATGCATTAGTAGGTGTCAAAATGATCACCACCATGGTACCCCCCAAATGAGTAAGCATCTTATGTGGTATGTCCACTAAGCCAAGGTGGTCAAATTAAATTTAAATAAAGATGACAAGCTTGGAGATGTTGGTGATTAATAGTGCATGAACTGAAATTGAATTTTAAAAGGATATAACATCAAGTTGATAACCAACTTCACATCCATTTATTATTAACAAGATCAAGCAAACATTACCCTCTATGAATTCAAGCCCTAATTGCATTCAAATAAGCTGTAATTTACATAACAAAGTGCCAAGCCACCATTACAAAGAACTCAAATTATCCCATCACTAAGAACTAATAATGTTGTCTTCATCTAGAGAATACAGGTGATCCTATGTGCCATCTATATTTTCTATCAAGGATTTAACAAAGTATATGGATATAATTTTTGATGCCTCTATATTCGATGGTACCTATGCCAATTACTCGGCTCTATGGGAGGCTATCGAAAGAGTCAACCCATATGCCTATGAGGAAAATTTCTCTCTTAAAGAATGGTAAATAAAAAGTGACCTACTTCCCTTCAAGCACCAAGCACTTCACTATGTTGCTATCAAACCTAAGGTTATGTCATACATTGACCTACTACATGATTCATTCGTTGAAGGGAGGATTGTAGATGGCAATTTAGCTCAATATGTAAACAATAACACCATCATCACCTACATATCATGGGAGTGTTCCAAAGGTATTTGTGCTTACCAATCCTAGATTCCACATTCAATTTACATAGTGTATCCCTTTGTAGGAAGAACAACAATGTAGAAAAGATAGTAAGAAAATGGATTCTCCATGGAGAAACCTTTTTGCTCAAAGACAAAAATCCTATGCCTATCACAAAATTCTATATGGGATTCACATTGGTATGACACTATTAAATTAATTATATCTTCACCTAAGCACTCACTTCCTTTACTTGAAATGCGTACCATTTATTGAGGAGCCTATAATTATGATAGAGGATACCTAAAATATACTAAAGTTACGTGTGAGGGGCTGAATATTATTATAAATAGATATAGCATGATATCAAGTGGTGTTGGATGAATTGACTAGTTTCTTAGAGATTACCATGATACAAGGGAAGGTTTACATTGATCTATTAGATACATACATGAACTTGCAACTAGATGACCTAACCCTAGAGGACCCCTCACCACTAGCTTTGATTGAAGGGAGGTTGTTTTACTTATGGCCATTACTAGTGACATATTTTTTCCTGACAAGATTGGTTGCTTATTTCACATGAGCCTAGGTGGAGTAATCCATTCAATGATGGATGATGTGGATAGGTTTACTTGGGGACCAAAATTATTAGCCTAATTTTATAGAGACTTAAACATGGTGGCCTACCAAGGAGGATAAAATATCAGAGCTTCCACACTACTTAATATTTTGGGATGGGAACATATATCCATAGAGTACCTAGTTGGTTAGAGACAAGTTATAAATCCCCAAGACCCATTGGCTTATGAATGGGCTTAGATAGGTATAGGTACAATGACATATACTACTATCGATATATGTTCAAAAAGTTAAAAATTGAGTTATTAATTTGGTGGTCTTATCTATTATATAAAATTTAGTGGTCAAAAGATAGATGGTACACTAGCTTCATGACAACCAGGTGATTCCTTGTAAGGAGATAAACTTGTGTTATTGAGGAGTAATGGCCATATCAGGTACTACATTAGTTTGGAATGTTAAAGGATATTCATATGGAGCCAAGGTGGTTTGATCATGCCACATTATATATTATCTACACTACCCTAATGATTCTGAGGAGTACAATGGTGAGCAACTATAAGGCAGTGCCATGAGTTCTATAAGCCTACATAGGTGGACCTATAGATGCAGGTGTGACATGAGGGTATGTGCATTGATGTGTATATTTTTATCAATTAATACTAACAACCCCTAGATAAACATCTAGATAGGGTGGATAGATAAAAGGTTAAGGGCCTATAAATGTGGATGAGGCTGAGGCTGAGATGAGTAGTGGGGCCAGTGATAAAAACAATAGTTATCACAATAGTGGGAGTTAGGGTGATGAGTATGAGGATGATGATAGGGGTGGTGGTGATGATACCCATTCTATGATGATAGATTCAAGATTTATAGGTATATTAGGTACATCTATTGATATAGGCTAGGTAGGGCCATTAGTTATAATTAGAGTGGCTAGGGATAGTGACATTTTAGAAAAGGAGATTATAGCTAGGCTAGGGGATATACATGGTTTAAAGAGGATATTGGGTGATTTATAGGAACACATGGATATCAAGGATGATGATATAACTACCCTTCAGTCAGAGATTACTTGACTAAAGGTAGAGGTGGCATGGATGATGCAATTACATGTATAAAAGGATTAGGCCATATTAGATAGGGATCATGTGATAATAGATGTATAGAGACTCTAGTGTAAGCGAGATGAGGCATGAGGTGCTAGTTCATAAGAAGGATTTTATAGGATGGTCTTGAAGAGCCTTTGGGCTAAGGATGAGGCTTCCTACTATTTATGGGCCTATAAGACTATAGTATTTAAATATCAATAGATTCCTATGTTTAAGGTATGGAATGCATAGAGGGTTGGCATTAGGTCATCTCAGTCTAAGACCAAGACACATGGGACAACAACCTCAGGTTAGTACAATATCCATGACCACCACCACCACTAGAACCACCTCCAATCTAAAAAATATCTTTGACAAATACTACTAAATGATAATATTGTCTTTTGGAAAAGTATTTAACATTTTGGCTTTCAAACAAAGTTTCAAAAATCTCCTCAAATAACATTTTGGTCTTCAAGGTCTTTCATTCGTAACTCTTGGCTCATAAAATCAAATGATTCATCCCAAATGAAAGAACTGATGCCCAAATAAACGATGCATTAATAGGTATAAAAAAGAGTAGCACTATGACACCCCCTTGAATGAGTAAACATACCACATGGCATGTCCACTAGGGCAAGGTGGCATGACATGTCTACTAGGGCAAGGTGGTCAAGTTATAATTAAATGAATATGACAAGCTTGGATACATTGGTGATTAATGGTGCATAAATTGAAATTGAATGATAAAAATCTATAACATCGAGTTGGTAACCAGCTTCACATCCATTGATTGTTAATAAGATCAAGTGAACATTGCCCTTTATGAATTTAAGCCCTAGTTACATTCAAAAAATTTATAATTTACATAACATAATGCCAATCCACCATTATAAGTAGCTCAAATTATTTCATCACTAATAATTAACAATGGTTTATTCATCTAGAGCATATAGGGGAGCTCAAGCACCATCTAGATTTTATATCAAGGATTTAATAGACTATATGAATATAATTTTTGATGCCTTCATATTCAATGGTACCTACACCAACTACCCAACTCTATGGGAGGTTGTATAAATCATCAACCCATTCACCTACAAGGAAAACATATATTTATAAGAAACACAAATATAATGTGACCTACTTCTATTTAACAACCAAACACTTCACTATGATACTTTCAAACTTGAGGTTATCCATACATTAACTTGCTACATGATTTGCTCTTTAAAGGGAGGATTACAGATGGTAGTTTCCTTCACTATGTCAACAACAACACCATCATCACCTACATATCAAGGGAAGCATTCAAAAGTTATTTGTACTTACCAATCCTAGATTCCACATTCAATTTGCATAGTGTAGTCCTTTAGAAGAAGAACAATAATGTAGAAAAGACAATGAGAAGATGGCTTCTCCCTAGAGAAACCTTTTTGCTCAAGGACAAAAATATTGTACCTATCACTAAATTTTAGATGGGAATTCACACTGGTATGGAACTATTGAAATGATTGTATGGTCACATGAGCATCTAGTTCCTTCACTTAGAATGGGTACCATTACTCAACCTCTTGATTACCTCAGAGTGGAATTTTACATTAGGGGAGATTATTAGTGCTATATTTCATGAACTAATACTGCATAAGGATAAGAGACCCCAAGGTGTAAATTTTTACATGATGTCATACCTACTTGATGTTATCACGGGTACCATTTATCTCCACAATGGGTCTCTATGGGACCCAAAACAAGAATATATAAAAAGTAAAAACTATGATGTTTATTTATTTGTTCATATATATGCATATGCATGAAATATATTAAGGATTGCAAAAGATTTATGTCTCCAAGTTTGGAGGGAAATGCATGAAGAACCGATGCCCAAAATATATAAAAACATCAGAAATTCACTTATGTATTTAGGTGACT
The DNA here is from genome assembly GCA_037957365.1 of Torreya grandis. Lineage (NCBI taxonomy): Eukaryota > Viridiplantae > Streptophyta > Pinopsida > Cupressales > Taxaceae > Torreya > Torreya grandis. The sequence goes on from JARHVA010001044.1 coordinate 1,038,841, forward strand.
ACTATTTATATTTGGGTTACACCATGATAATGGTCATTGGGTATAAGGTCAATCCCCTTTGCATCTTAAATTATGCTCATGATAAGGCGGATTAGAAATAAATTTCTTATCATGTATAGAAGGGTATAAATGAAGACTTAACCAGAAGCAAAAAGAGCACCTTCCATGCCTCCCATCTCATAATTAAGAGAATGTGCTACACCTTCTACAAGTAATTTGGGGAATATGACAATGTTAGGAAAGATTATACCTTGTCTATCTTTACTTATAGATATTAGGACCCCCATGGTAGAGTGAAACAATGTGTTCACAACCTAAATATTCACTATAAGCATGAGTCCTATGACCATGTATTCTTATTTTTGAATGCATAAGATGATGTAGAGGTCTTGGAGAGGGTTAGGATAGCTATAATAAGTGAAGACTTTCTCAAGGTAGTTCAAGAATATCCTTCCATCACACTTGAGCAAGAAAAATATAGAATCTCACCACCAAGGGGATCGACCTCTTCATATTTTTGGAATAATAGACCTCTCTAACAACTATAGGATCAAAGTCAAGATCCTCAAAATACACCCACCATGAAGATGGATATAGAGAAAGAGTAGTGTGAAAGGGAAAATTTAATTGCACAAACAAAAGAAGAGACTCCTCAAGTTCAAGTGTCCATAGTTGAATTGGGGAAAATAAAGCAGGAATATATAGAATAAATAATTCATGCAAATGACATCTCTATTGGGAAAGAAGAGGATCATATTTTCATAGAATCTTGTGATGAAGAAGACCTCACACCCACTATGGTAACTTTGGCAACAACAAAATCTAGTGCAAATGTCCATATTTCAACCCAACAAGTGCCTACTCCTTTGAATGAGAAGGAAACAATATGATATAAGAGAAATTATAAGATAAGAAAGCCTTAGGTACAATCCACAGAGGGACCAAGTGAAGAGACATAACCCTTAATTGAAGCTAATCCAATGGATGAGGTAGATGAAGAGGAACTACAATAAGTTAAGGTTTTGAGCTTGTAAGGACTAAAAAGAAACTCACCCCTTGGGGGTGAACAATCAGGTAAGGGTGTTCTACCTATTTCTCTCTTAGGCCACTCTCTTGTTATTATATTTCCATTCATCACTTTTCCTATTATTTCCATACATCCTTTTATACCTATTTCAACAATCATTACTACAACTACTCCTTTGGTTTCACCTCTATTTCTACCACTACCAACCAGCTAAGCAACTAATAGTTATCATCTTATACTTATTTGAGCTCACTTATACCTTCTTCAAGAGAAATAGAAACCATGGTAATGGTGGCTACTAAGAAAAATACAAGAAATAAACCATTTTAGATTATCCACCCAATGCCACATCTAGGGAATGTAGACTAGTCAAAAATAATATGTCTAACAACACCTAAACTGACTCTTGAGATTGATCCTGCAAAATATACCCAAATAGAGACACACCCAATAGACCCATCATAGTTGACACTTCTAGACTAGGCTAAAAAACTAGGAGAATTAGCTTCTAAAAGGTTAAACCTGAAGATATATGAGCTGCCCACTATGATTTCATTGTTTGATAAGTCTACTGGATTTTTACAAAGGGTGAGGAAAAGAAATATAGAGGAAAACATTGGGTGGATCTTGATTGGAAAAAAGAGAATAAGTCTATTCTCTTTCCAAGAGATAAGACATAAAGATAGGATAGTCCCCTTTCATTGAGGACTTTAAGTCATATATGTGTACCCATACTAGAACATTGATAATAATTCATTAGGGTACTAAACAAGCAAGGAAGGAGATAGAGTAAGAACTAGATAACCCCAGAGAAAAATAATAGGTAATTCATTTTCCTTTTAAGATTGAACAAGACATTCAGAATGTAGCCTTAAGGATATATGAAATATTAGACATTATTGGTTGTTTAAGGGTACAATTAGCCCCTCAAGCTAATCTAAAACCCAAATTATTTAAGGATCTAAAGGAATATGATACCAAGTTAAATGTTTTGGTTCTATATACCCCAACTAAGGATTTCATCCATATGAACTTGATGTCAACCCTAGAGTTAGGAAATACATTAAATCTAGTGGTCATCAGGATCTAAGAAGCACATGAATGGATAACATATGCTGACACTTTGGTCTCAAAGATAACCAAATAGGATAAGTAATCAATATAAATTTTAAATGAACTGGAGTTGATACATGCATTGGATGGCATTGGAAATTTGGTGGTCAAGCTTATCTTTGATTAAATGCTATAAAAAACCTCAGCTAACTTCAAGAAGAATTTGCAAGGGTTAAATTTAGAATATATTGAGGCTAAGTTAATTTATATGAGGAATAACTCCACTAAAGTAGAGATATTTTGGGTAAGCTTTAGAGTTATAAAATTTGAGCATGCAAGGTTACTAGCACAAGTTAACAGGGTGAATAGACCATCTCTTATTGACATGATCACAATAAGGGAACAACACATTATTGGATAAAAACACTATAACAAACTATAGGCCAAAAATAAGTCTAGCTTCACTCCAACTACCAGTTTAGAAAGTGTACCAACTTTAACTTCTATTTCATCTCAAGCTACCACTTTAGTGCCTACCATGATAACGAGCAATGCCATTTAGTTACCAAGAAAGCCTTAGTTAAAAGCTAATTTTGTATACAATTTTTCATGTATTATTTATTCAAAATAAGTAGAGTTAGTTATGCTTCATCAAATTCATGTTATAATTAACTAAAATGTATTTTTCCAGTATTCACACATTATATGACTAGTGTAATCTATGAGTTGTAACATGAAATTTTGCAAAGTAGAACTAAATTTAAGTTCTGTTTAGTCAAAAATGTAAACTAAAGATTTACTACACTTGAAGGATGACGCAAACCCTTTCCCAAATATTTAAATACATGTAAAACCCTTTTTCAAAGGGTTAGAGTTTTGATCAATATAGGAAGAAATCGAGTAATTGATTGTCAAGAAACGTATTGGTTCTCTCTTATCTATTTTTTGTGTTAAAAGTTTAGCTTCTTTGTCTATGTCAATTCAATAATTTTCAAGTGTGAAAAAGCTACGTATGATCCTATTTATTTTCATTGATATAATAATCATATATGTGCAATAGATCTTAAAAGTTAGTAAATTTCATTAAATTTAAAAAAATAGTTTAGACTACATTGATATTCTAAATCATGCATAAGTATTTCCTTTTGGTATAGTCTTCTAGGTGTGTGTTATGGATACTCTAGATGCCTTCTTGGTTTGAGATGTAATATTTCAACTAAGGGTGTGTGATAAAAACTCTAAAGAGAGAAACCTTTAGCTAATACCACTAAGTTTTCTTACCCATTTCCCCAGACTACTTGACTATGTTTGTTCATGAGTGTGTAGTAGCTATAAATGACAAACATTAGTTTTAAAGATACTCATCCACTAATGAAACAACCTTGGAAGTGATCCTTTGATAACAAGATCTTCTTTCCTACCTTACCTTTACCTCCTTTTTGAGATTTCTTTTGAGATCTACCCATCATAGAGTAATTTTCCACCCATACAACTCACTCAGTATTTTATTTCTTTTTGATTACATACATCCATCCATATACCTAGTTAAATGACTTGTAAGCTCAACCTACTATTCCACCAACTGGTTGTTCTTACCACATACCTAAAACTTGTTCCCTATAGTGGAAATTCATTTTCATAGAGATCTTAAAATGTTAAAGGCCACCATATTCAAGTTCTAGGGTATGCATAAAACCCACATCAACAAGTTCTATGAGTACCATCGCATTAAGGGACATTCTATATGTCATTATGTGTAGTTGAATCACCTCATTGAGAATACATTGGAAAATGGAGAGATCTATTTGGATACAAGGGCTTCTACTTCTAATACAAACCTAGGTATTTATCAAGACCCATTTCTATAACATAATAATACCAATCAAAATCAACAAAAATAACAACAATAACAATATCAACAACAACAAAACAAAAACATAAATAAAAATAACAATAATAATAGTAGAAGCAACAAAAATTCCAACCAAAAAATGAATGGAACCTATGATCATAGGAATTTGATAATAAAGAGGAGGTTAGTCTTGTGTTAATACATAAAATAATGAAATGAACATACTAACATGCTAACATCTCTAGCCTAGATCATAGGGGGAGCTTAATGAAAAAAATGAAATTGAAAACACAAATACTCTTACCTTCTTTGAATACTCCAAATGATTCATTATGTGGCTTGCTTGGTCTATGCTCAAAGAGTCTTTGGCAATGGAGTTTGTGTAGTTCCCTCTCTCCTTAGCACCATTGTCACTTATGTTGGCTTAGTGTGGCTCATTATTTCTTGGCTCAATATTTTAGCATTATAACATTATTGATATGAATATTGTAACAAAACTTGCATTATAACTCTACAATTTCCAAGCTCTCTTTTCAATAGGTAATGGATTGTATTTCTAGGCTTAGGAAATAATCCCAACTCAGGGTGAGTTAAAGTGTAGTTTAAACATGGAATGGGTTCAAACCTAACATAAGTGAGTCAATATAACAATAATAGAGCTAAAAGGTGTCAAACACTCATGATTTTCAAAAAATAGGCATGGGTATCCAAAAATAGATATTTTCCAAAGGTTTGACAACTTGTAAAGGTAATCATGAAAAGTTAGGATATTTCATAGTTTTGAATTTTATTTTTTATTAATTCATTAATTTCACATGGATAATTAAACTAGTCATTTAATTTGATTTAGTTTTTAATTAATTTTGATTAATCTTTCATCACTTTCAAGATTTGACTTAAGTCCATGTGCCCTACTTAATAGGTTCATAGGGTAAATTTACTATTGATGCCATAGGTTGATTAGGGATGAATCCATGAGAGGTTAATGTTGTGTACAATAAGATAACCCAATTAGGGATGTGTCAATATGATTCTAAGCTTTGATGAATGATGCAAAAGAAAATTTGGGACATTTAGTGATTCCTAGGCTTAATTTGTAATGGTTGGTAGGAATCAGTCTGAAGTCCAGTCAAAATCTAGTTGTGTCCAATTTTAAGTGTCTATAGTTTACCCTTGTTTGCAAAGGCATTGCAATCTGTAAGCATAGTAACATCTTCTCAAAGAATAAAAAGGTCCTATATGCTTATAAATTTAATGATAATGGATGAACTGTAGGTGCCCCCTTGAGGGAGAGGTTGGAAAAGGGGTTGGTAATTGGTCCCTTAAAAGGAGGCAAGGATTGGACCAAAAATATGAAATAGAGTGAAAAATATTGATTTTCCCACTGGTGGTTATAATTAGTGGCATATGGAGCTACCCTAATTGGGTAGATAAATAGGATGATTTGTGCATAGGTGGTTATAATCATTGGCATAGGTGGGACAAAAAAGGTAATAATTTGCTGAAAGGTAGTTATAATCATTGAAAAAGGCCTAGGGTAACAAGATAATGATTTTCATAAAGGTGGTTATAATCATCAAAATTAAAATAATGATTTGCCCATAGGTGGTTAGAATCATTGGTAGGAGAAAAAACATGCCCCAGTTGGGTTGATAGAGATAATGGTTTGCCCAAAGGTAGTTATAAGCATTATCACAAGGAAAACATGACCAAGTTGGGTATAAGAAAGAGAATGATTTTCCCAAAGGTGGTTACACTCATTAACCTTCAAAATAGATGGACACACAATGATTTTACCAATGACAATTAGAATAATTGGTAATGTAAGTGGGATGGTATTAAATTATTTTCCTAGAGGTGGTTATAATCATTAGTATCCCAATTAAGGAAAACATGATATGGAATATGATGGAAAATTGGTATAGAGAAGAAAGATTAATTTGGGCAACATGTGAGTAGGGAGATGCATGTCCTTACTAGTAAGGGGGAAAATTCTTTCATTGTTTAATTAATCTATGTAGGATATGATTTGGATTAGATTGAGAATGTTGCTAGTGCCAAGGAGATATCATTGTTACATTACCAAGGAGATATCATTGTTACATTACCATGTAGACCCCTGGAGCTAATTTTTATTGTAGCACATGACAATAGGCATCATGAAAGAAAATCATGATAACATGGTTGAAATATACAAAAATATTGACAAATGATCCAATATGCAATGGAAAATAATGCACCAATGATAAAAACCATGATGAAAATGTTGACATATTAATATGGATGGATTCAAGAATAATGTGAAAGGAATCATCCAGTGAACACACATAGACTAAATCAAGACACAAAAAGAAAGAAATCAAATATGCAAATAAACAAACAAATAAAACACCAAGAAAAAAAAGAAATAAAACAAAACAAGGAGAAATAACAAATAAGCAATGGTTAATCATAATGTTAGTAAAATCAACATGACACAAACAAGATGATGAACATCATTCCTAGCCAATAAGAGATAATCAAATAAACAAACATGATAAGGGAATAGAAGAAAAGGAAGGGGGTGGCTGAGCTATCTCTAGATACACTAGGCAAGTCGATGTTGCCTACATAGTTCCATGGATGTGATATCTAAAAAAAACTTCAAACCAAATGTAGTTATCTTAGAAAATGGGATAGAATAAAATGATGATAAGAAGAAAAACATGATGGATGTTATAGAAGAATATGGTAATGGGTTTGAAAAAAATTGAGAGCGTAGGATAAGAGGCTAAGAAGTATGGGGAAATTAAATGACAAGTGGTGTTTTGTGACTTATTGAGGGTTCCCATAATCCTTAAGGCAAATAAGTGGTCAATGTTTTTGGATTTTCTAAATTTGCTTTACAAATGTTTTTTAATTTTTCAAAGCATCTCAACTTGATCGAGAATGATGAGATACTAGATAGTATAAGATCATAAAATGGTGAGAGAATGGATTAGGGTGAATGAGATGACCTCAACATGAATTGAGTTCTACCTATATAGTCCTAAGATAGGACATTAAGTCACTATAGTTCCACCTTACAATAGAGGAATATGATTAGTGTAACAACCAATTCAAACAAAAGAATCATAGTTAACAAGTGGCACAATACGACATAGGAATGACAAGGTGGTACTTCAAGGCATGATAAATGATTTTTGCCCTTAATTTTCCCATAGGCAGTTATAATTAGGAAAAAACAACATAATTCAATGATACTAATTTTCCCATAGGTGGTTATAATTAGTAACGCGATGGTGAAACATTGATTTTGCCCAAAGTTAGTTATAATCAGGTCCACATGGTATAGAATGAATAATAAATGAAAGATGAAATTAACAAACCATTATGATATTGATCCAAAATAAAGCCTTTGTATAGAATACTTAAATAAATACTAAAAATTGATATGAATCTTCTTGTTGAAAGCGATCAGGGAACCAATGGAATGGAACCAAGGACAATAGGTTGGTTAAGGAGGTAAAAATAACTTGATCGATAAGAAAGGTATGATAGAATGGTATGGTACAAGGATAAATGTTGATACTATAGTAAAACTAAAATAGGTGTCATAAATAATATACCAAGTTACTCAATCAAAGCAAAGCTTGAGGTGTATAATGTTCATCATCTCATCAAGTTCATCCCCATCTGGTGTAGCGATATTATATGTTCCAGTGCCATAGTTGGAAACAATTATGAAAGGGCCTATCCAATTAGGTTTGAACTTGCCTTTGTGTTTCTTCTTTGTCATGGTATTCTATTGGTTTTATTTAAGGATAAGATCACCAAGCTCAAATTCTCTATGTTTGATGCATCGATTTTAGTGTTCACAAGGTTAATTCTATTATGCTTGCAAGTTATTGACTACAACTATGTATTTCTCATCAAGTAACTCTAGCTCTTGTAGGTGAGTTGAGAAATAGTCTTCATCATCCAAGACATGCTTAAAATATATGCGTAGAGAAGGTAACTTGACCTCAATGGGAAGAATGGCCTTAGTGCCATAAATAAGTGAATATGGAGTGGCTCTTATTGGATTATAGTTATTAGTATGATATGCCTAGAGGGCACATAATATTTGAAGGTGCCAATCATGGTTGGCATCATTGATAATATTTTTAAGGATGTTGACAATGGCTTTGTTAGATTATTTAGCTTAGCTATTGCCTTGAGGGTAATATGTGATTGAAAAATGTTGAGCAATATTGTACTCAATAGATAGTGATTTGACATCATTATTCTTGAGTGATCCACATTATTAGATATAATGTTGGAATGGATACCATAATGACAAATAAGATGGTTGAATATGAATTTGGAAATTTGCTTTGTAAGTGAGGGGTATAGCCTTAACACACTTAGTAAAGTATTCTATGGTAGTAAGGATATGATTATGCCCATTAGATGAGGTGGGGTTTATCTTCCCAATGAGATCGAGGCCCCATATAACAAATGGCCATGGTATAAGAACTGGTTTTAGAGTCTTGGCTAGGGCATGAATTATATTGGTATGCATATGACATTTATCACACTTTTTCACATATGTAGTTACATACACATCTATCATTGTCCAATAGTACATAGTATGTAGGAGCTTTTTAGATAGGACTAACTTATTGGTGTGGGATCCACATAATCCTTCATGAACTTCTCATAATGCTAATGTAGATTCTATTGAAACTAAATAATGAATCATAGTTAAATCAAAACTAAGATGATAAAGGTTTGATCTGAGTAAGGTATAATATACATCATAGTGGATAAAGGAATTAGATTATTTATGGGATAAGTCTGGTGGCATTATTTGGTCATGAAGATAGGTGTAAAGGTTAGAATATCATATAGAATTAAGACCAATAATATCACATATCATTACAATGGTTAAAGGTTCATGAGCTGACACTAATAGATTTTCCATGAGGAATTGGTATTCTTTGGTTGTGTCTATATGTTGAATCAATGATCCAATGGTGGCTATGGCATCTACTATTTTATTACTGACCCTTGGTATATGTTCAATCTATACATAAATAATCTACTCTTTGAGAGTGTTGACCATGGCCTTGTATGGTACCAACTTATCATCCTTGGTTTGAAAATGGTCTGTAACCTAATTGATGATTAACTAAGAATCACCATAAACCTTGAGATAATGTATGTTCTATTGTACTACCTATCAAAGTCTTGTCATGAGTGATTCATATTTAAACATATTTTTGGTACAAGGAAAATTGATCTTGAATGACTTAGGGATTATATACCCTTGTGGTGTAATGAACAAAAGGCCTACCCCTGATCCATGTGCTGTGAATGATCCATAAAAATAAAACTTCCAGTGTTGCTCCTCAAGAGGTGTTTTAATGATGGTCATAATGAATTCATCTAGGAATAAAATGTTAGTAAATCTGTATCTATAAGGGGTACTTTATCAAGATCATCTACAATAACTTGCCCCTTGATGGATTTTTGGTTAACATATTCTATCTCAAACTCGCTAAGAAGCATGATCCATTTGGCCATGTGAACTTGTAGATCTATTTTGGATAGTATATACTTTAGTGGATCTATTTTTTAAATAACCATGGTCTTGTTTTTTCACATGTAATGTCATAATTTTTAAGCTGTGAAGACCATAACTAAATAGGATTTTTCAATGGGAATATAATTATGCTCATATGCTACCAGTATATATATTAAATAGTACATGGCATGTTACTTTCTATTATCATCATGTTGAGATATAAGTGACCCCAAGGCTTTGTCAATAGTTTAAAGGTATATTAGAAATGACTTTCCTAATAGAGGAGATAATAGAATAGACAAATTTTCTAGATAGTCCTTTAGTTGTTGAAAATCTTTCTAGAATTCATAATCTAAATGAAATGTAATGCCCTTATTCAAGAGGTGTGTAAAAGGATGGCACTTATCAACCAACTTAGATATGAAGCATCTGATAGACTGACTCTTGCCCTATAAACTATGGAGCTAATTTAAAGTAGTCAGTGGTGACATCTAAGCTATGGCTTGTACTTTGGTTGGATCAACTTCAATGCCTCAACAAGACACAATGAAGACAAGAAATTTGCCCAAAGTAACTCCAAAATCACATTTATTAGGATTTAACCTAACTTTGTATTCACATAGTCACTCAAATATTCTCCTTAGTGTTGTTGGATGATTGGCCCTAATCTTTGATTTTCCTAGTATGTCAATGATGTAGTCTTCAATAATGTCATGCATCATATCATATGATGGTCATGGCTCTTTGGTACATGGCCCCTACATTCTTGAGACCAAATGGCATGACCTGATAATAGATCATTCCCCATAGAGTGGTGAATGTTATTTTATGTTGGTTTTCGAATGTAATCTAAATTTGGTTGTACCTTAAAAAATCATCCATTAGTGAAAGCATTTCATAATTGGTCATGGAGTTGACTATCATGTCAATGTTTGTAAAAAGAAATTCATCTTTTGGGTAGAATTTATTTATGTCTCTAAAATTAGTGCATATTCTAATTCTTTCTAGCTTCTTTCTGACTAGTACAATATTGGAAATCCACTATGAGCATTCAGTTAATACAACACATCCTACTTCAAAGAGTTTTCCCAACTCTTTATTTACTAATGCAATAATGCAGGGATGCATCTTGTACAATTTTTGTTTCATAGGTTTGGCATCAAGATGAACCACAAAGTGATGTAAAACCAAGGTGAGGTCCAAACCTAGCATGTCAGAGTAGGCCCATGCAAATAATCAACAAACTCCCTTAAAAGGGCTATAAATACTTCACATTCCTTCTCAGTGAGGGACATGCCTAATTTGATCCATTTCAGGTCATTTGGAGTCTTAATGTTAAATTATATAGTGTCTTATATAATAACTATTGAACTATATTCTAAAATGGATGATAAAGATTTGAAGTAACCGATAATGGAAGAATCCTTTGTTAGGACTAGCTCTTCAAGTTATCCTAGGCATGATGAATTAGAATCTCCTAATGGTAAGGATGGCCATGTAACAAATACTATTATAAACTATTGGATGATTTAATCAAAATCTTGCTATTATTTAAAACTAAACTTAGACCCATAGGCAATTTAATCATTGGTGGTCTCTTGAGCTATGTTTGAGGAAGGTTGAACACCCCCATCTAATGGTGCCTGAAACAAGTTTTCACCACTAGACTAGTCTTTCTCTTTACTATTTCCCTATTCCAAAAGTGCCTCAAAGAGATTTTAACTTTGGGACCTTGATGTTTTATTTAATTATTTATGGCTAAGGGTGTTCACGCATTCTCCAAAATATGCATCAAGATCTAATTTGATTGAGAACCCTTGTTTATGGTGCCCCAACAAAACATTATCCCTAAGTCCTAGAAAATTACAGAAGGCCTCATCATTCTAAAACTCATCGACCAACACTTTTGATTCTTATTGATCCTAATTTATAAGTTGAGGATAATATAAAGGAAGTAAATTATGGTGAATAACTAGGTGAAAGGTACAAATGGTATTAGTATTAAACAAATTAGTATTAGCTAGGCCATTGAAAGGGCTATGATCGAACTCTACTTCATTATTAGAATTTTTGTCAGTAGTCATCATTAGAACATGAATTAGGTACATGGGGTTACCCCTAAGTGGTTTAAATCAAAGACCATATGTTCTTTTGTATCAAGTGGTATAAATTAGCTCAAGTAGACCCTATTGATTTAGCCCAAGGCCTCCTCTTTTATAGAAATGTTTCTCCACAATTTTTTTTTGAAACAAGATACTTGGTATTTATATAATAGTTGGTTATGTTGTCATTATACAACCAAGATTCATCATCTATAAGAGGGTCCTATTTTTGGCCAATAGACAATATGAAAATGATAGGTGTTATATTATGCAGTTTACCTTTTCCCTTTCTTTGTCATTCCATACAAGGTGGTTTAGATTTTGGTCTTCCAAAGGACTTGGGGTTCTATGGAATATTAGTAATGTGTAATGTATCATGGGTTAAATATTATCCTAGGCCATTTTTTGAGATGGTATAATGATGATATATTTTATGAAGTGGCATGTGGGAAAGTAAATCAAGGGTATTCGGGTCAATGCAATTAGCCTATGGGGAATCAACAAGTATTTCTTTCCCCATTTCCCTTTTAAAAACTTAATTCAAGCCAACATGGTAGTTATACCTTTGGTGCTTAGCCTCCAAATGTTTATAATGTTTGTATGGATACAAATATCTATGGATAGTAACCTTCATACCTGAATGGGAAAACTTTATACACTAGTACAATGTCTAAGGGATTTTAAAAATTTCATGTATTCAAGTTCTACCAAAAAGTATATTATATGACAAATCAAGGTCTAACACATGGCATGGTGTATCATGGGTAAAGGGCCCAATGATAACTAGCAAGTTGATGTTACCTTATGATTCCCTCTCTTCATTACCATATGCCTTGATTGTGATCATTTATGGTTGGAGATCAGTCATAGTGTAACCAAGAAGCTTGATGAGATTCATGCATAATATAAGACCCAATCCATTATCTAGGAGGACACGTTTCAATTTATGATATGTTATGACAACCTCAATATATAATGAATTATTATGCAATGGGCCAAAGGATGACATATCACTCTGGTCGAAGGTTAAGTATTGGTCTAGGACTAGATGTCCAACCAAATCTTGAAATTTATCTAGAGATATGTCATTATAAACTTTATATTGGCCAAGTAATTTTGACAAGATATTCTTATGGATTGTAGACGTATGCAAAAAATCTAAAATGGAGATTTGGGTGGGTGTCTTTTGCAATTGTTACACAATATAAAACATCTTTTCCTACACAGTGGTAAATGGATTTTTCCTAGTCATAATGGTTGGTTGGATGGGTGAAGTGGCAGATGGTTATGGTCTTAGTATTGTAATATTTGATCATTGAGTTGGTTGGATGGGTGAAGTGGCAGATGGTTATGTCTTAGTATTGTAATATTTGATCATTGAGTTATGGTAGTGGGGGACCAGATAAGATAAGTCTTAGTTGTCAATGCACTTGTGTGTAGTCATGGGTCAATGATGAGTTATCAATATATGGTCCAAAAGTAGTAATACTTGTTTGTTGGTATTCCTATATGCGATCCCAAGTCAAATAAGGATCACTAACATGGGCTAGTTGATTAGAATTGATTAAAAATTGTCTTGTTTGATTGATACTTGGTCTTGAATTGATAGAAATAGTGGAAATGTAACCTCTTTCCATATGGCCTAAAACCTTATTATAGTCATGTGCGACTGCATGGTGGGTTTGTTGGTTATTAGCATCATTTTGGCCTTGGTTATGTCCATTTGGCTAATGTTTTTGGTTTTATTGGTTCTATCTCAACTATCTCAATTATTATTGTTGTTGTGTTGGTTGTTCTTTGACTTTGTTGGTTATTATGTTGTGGAAAGGGATTCTAATAAATTCCAAGGTTCTAATTGGATGTAGAAGATCCATTATCTAATTTTATTTACCTATTTTCTAACATATTCTCAATTAGATGTTTAATTTTCACACAATGACACAAATTATGTTCATTAACCAAATGGTACTCATACAATTCATTTTGTCAGTACCAATTTGGATAAGGAATGTCCTCAGAATAATTTTTTGAAATAGGTTAGCTAATCAAATTAGAGATGGTGAGCTTATGAAACATAGATATAATGGGTTTTCCAAGGTCACTGAAAACATGATGAGTAGGCATAGTCCTTGGAAGAGGGGTTTTTAAAGGTAATGGTTGTTGTGTTTATTACACTGGTCTAGGTTACTATGTTTTTTTTGTTTTTTGAAGAGGTTGTTGGTTAAGAGTAATTTACATATGTAGCATAGGATGATCAGATGGTGTTTTCACCATTTGGACATGTCACAACTTGTTTAATCCATTTTTCATAACATTTTTGTTACGATTGAATGGCTTGGGTTTATCATAATTACTAGCCTGTGTTAGTTATGATACTTGTGCTTGGACTTGGTTTTGATTTTTGTTTTAGTCATTTCTTTGGTTTGTAATTTGGCTCTAATTTTATGAGATAACTTTAATGATCCCTTTGTTGATAAGGGCTCTTTAGATCAATAATTTCCTTAAAAGTGTGTACACACTATATCTCTAGATGGTAAGATATCTCACTGTGCAAATTCTTGGTCAACACAGTATCTGATTTCTTATCTATTAAACTATGGGAAAATTAGCTTACAAATATTCTCCATTATTGCAAATAACTTACAAAGATTTCAATGGCCCTATGTTTGGCTTGCATCAAGTCTACCAATGAAATCTCATGCTCGAGATTGTAGAAGTGTTGTAAAAACTTGTCTAAAAGATCATCAAAATAAAAAATTAAACTCTTAGGTAATTTTAGAAACCATTCCAATAATTGTCTTGCTAGACTCCTTGGGAATAATAGTGGAAGGTATATATCACTATAGGACACTAGTTGATATACAACAAAGAATTCAGTCAAGTGGGCTTTGGGTCTCCTTTTCCTTTGTATTTGTCAAATTTTGGTGGTTTGTACCCTGAAGGAAATGGTATTTAAAAATACTCCATGTTAAAATGGTAGGAACACACATCATCCAACTTGAACTTCTTGGTTTGTTTCCTAGCTTGAATGGTAACAATTACATCCTTCATTTATTGCAGTTCTTGGGTTAGGAAATCGAAGGGAATATTGGAATAAGGTAGAGGATGGGTGGTTAAAAGTGGATTACTTTGACTAGGGTATAGTGGAGGCAAGGTTTTCTGTGGAATGTTGGTTTAGATAGGATATTGACCATGAATATGCATATGTGGATTAGGATGTAATTATTAGAATTACATGTATTATGGTGTGATATTTTGGTTAGGATTTGGTATATGGGCTTGGTTTTGGGGAAATTATGGTTGAGATGGAGGGATATGGATAGGAGTGAAATACTATGTTTGTTGAGGTTAATTAGGGATGATTTTGACTAGTCAAACCTTATTGATTAAGGGGAATTTGTGAACTAAGGCCCTATCATTGAGTTTGTCATACATTAGTAGAAAAATGCATTTGTTATCTAACCAGTACTTATGAAAAATTAAAACCTATTGGTTGCATGAATCCTTATTGGGAATTAGATGCATGTTAAAGGTTCAACATTTGTTGTTGACTAATATTTGTACACTATTGATTATACATAATTTATGATTGTATTGGTATGTGACTAAAGAGGTATGTTTGTCACTATCTGGTGAGGTGGAACATTGGTTTCCTCTTATTGAGGTGGAAAAATGTTTTGCCTCTACTACATGGGTATGTTGGGTTGTGCCTATAGTTTTGTAAAATTAGTCATCACCTATTATCATAGTGTAATATTTGTTACATTTTGTTGAGGTATGACATTGGTCATTCTTGACTACTTAATCCTTGAGGTTGCATGCTTAAAGAAGTAAATGATTGAGGATTATAGGTAGATATTTGTGGTTGGGAGATATAATTTATTTCCCCTTACATTTATAAACCACTCATGGTGTTAACTAAAGGCATGTTTTGTTGTGGACCAGTTGTTTGTGCATTTACACCACTTTGGTTTGGATTGGATGATATTTGTGTATTGTCCTCTATGTTTGGCTCACTATTCTATATAGAAGTAGAAGACACTTCTTCGATAGTGGGGCATGGAACATGTTTACCATTTAATTGATTTGCATAAATGGGTTTATACCCTAATTTTATTAGCATGTGAATTTAATTAAGACACCTGTTGAAGGGGCTAACTCAATAATAGGAGTATTTGTCATGGTCATGTTGTTGAATTTGCATGCTAGGTTTAAATATGTTTGGTATACTATATATATATACATATATACATATATACATATATAAATATATACATACATACATACATACACACACACACACACACACACACACACACATATACATACATACATACATACATACATACACACACACACACACACACACACACACACACACACACACACACACACACACACACACACACACACACACACACACACACACATATATATATATATATATATATATATATATATATATATATATATATATATATATATGAAATACATACATACATACATACATACATATACATATATATATATATATATATATATGTATGTATGTATTTCATATATATATATATATATATATGAAATACATACATACATACATACATATATATATATATATATATATATATATATATATATATATATATATATATATATATATATATATATATATATATATATATATATATATATATATATATATATATATATATATATATATATATATATATATGAAATGATCCTGCATGAGGCCTTTTCCTACACTAATCATACAAGGGTACTGATATGATAGCAATATTATAGCTTGAGGATTGATAGAAGAGGCATGCTAGATGTTTTGATTATAAGGCATGTTTTAAGGAACTCTTACTAAAATTGGCAAATTTTCATGGGGGAAGTTTACTGGAAACTTAGCCCTTACCTCTATGGTTCTGATTAAGACTTATTCCTTATTTAAAAGTAAGTGATGATCAAATAAATAAGGGTCATAGGACAATGTCATTGTAACTTAGTATGGTTATTGTTGGACTTATTATGAAACTAAAGGTATGCTAGTTAGGTATTATGTAATTTACTCTTAGTCCTAGTGTGAGTATGGAGGCATGCTGAACAAATAGTGGGCCAAAGGATCTTGTCTTTGTTCCCCTGATTAAGTGTTATAAGGTGGATAAGGATCATAAATTACATCATCTCCATATGGGTCTTAAATAAATTCCTTTTGTATGACCACATTAGTATATATTGTATTATACATGATGCCACTATGAGTATAATGAGACATGTTTAAATCAATAGTGAATGTTTCATGACAAAAGGGTTAGAGTTATACAAAATTTGAAAAATAATGTCTAAAAAGACAAAAGGTTTAAACTTGGTATAACTTGGTCAAAGGGATGGATCCGTATCTCCAAAATGGTTTGTGACAAAACTTGGTATAAAATAATCTAACATCAAATGTCTAATGCTAAATATCTCACACAAAAATATCAAGTGGATGAACTAAAAATATAATGCCAAAATATAGGTTCAAAGTGTTCCAAATAGGTTTAATATAGGAAAATAAAGGTTGCTAAGTCTTTTGGCCAAATGTGGCATCAAAATATATTCTCAAACAAAGGCACATGTTAGGAATTTTGGCCAAATGTGGCATAAAAAGCTAGACTTAAAAATAAGGTGAGATATTTAATCTAACAAATCTGAAACACTTTGGCATAAACTAGGCATTTTGACATTAGACATGAACTTGGTAAATTTGGCATGAGGCATGAAACAAAAGGAACTTTAAGATAGACTATTTTCTCTTAAATAAAGGTACAAACTAATAGTTTTCAAATTTGGGTAAATATTTAACCTAAGTTACACAACTTAAAAAAAAAGATCTGTGTCTAGGCCCAAATTATACAAGGCATAAATATAAATCAATCAATATTTGGATTTTAAATTGTCAAGGTTAATTAAAAACTCAACTTAGAAAACTAGGATTCTTTGACCAAACAAGCTAGATAAATGTGAATGACATAACGACACTGGACAAAGATCTAAAAGACACATGCTACTTGGTTTTGAAAATGGATTTTTGGAAATAAGGAAAACAAGTCTATGAAACAAATTTAGTAGTGTAACAACATTATCACTCTCTAAAGGTATGATTGAATGGTTTGTTTCAAGACTCTAAGGCATAAAACTTGAAATGAATTAGGCAACATAACATTACCCATTTCAATCAAGTGAATCTCAAATAATGTTTTTGATAAAGAGGTTCAAGGTAAAGGCATGGTGTAAAATGGATGGCATAATGCCTCCTCAAACAATGGAATGATGTGGACCAAAAAATCATTTTGAAGTGGCACAAACAAATAAATGGTTCAGACTCAAATGACCAAGTAAGTAAAGGAAAAGATAAATACAACTAAGTATAATGTCCTAAGACCTACATTGATAAGGTTGATTTGTATTACTAAAATATATCTATTACATGCTCCTGGGAGTGTTAATCTAAAAATAAAAGTGCATGAAGTAGTCAGGTTTTTACACCCCCTTCTCCCAAGAGATTGTATGATGACATGGACCTTTAGGCTACTCACCCTGCATCAACAATATGTCCACGACAAGTGGGGTTTGTCTAGAACTTAAATTTTCAACCATATAGATGGTCCCAAGTATGATTAACACTATATATGTCTCACATCAATTGAGTTCATACTGATCAACTTACTATGCAAGGGTATATTCTTTTGCATAGTGATTCTATTTGTGTACTACTTAGTGGAATCCCCTGGTTAACCAGACCTGACTCGGGTTTTTATTATGAAAGGAGAGGTTAGCCACTCAACCCCCTAGATCTTGTAGTATATGTGACCTAATTTATATACCCTATAGTAGATCAGGCTTGAAATAATGATAAGATTTGAAACCCTAGGTCAAATATTCCTTAAATAACTCATGAATAAGATATGAACTCCCCTTCATAAGTTAAGTTGCATAAAATAAATGACTAAGTGAAAAGACTTTAGAGGATGTGTTTATATCACCCAAACCATTCAATTTTTGGGTAAATCCTCAACAACATTCTTTTCATGCCTTGGATAAAAGCACAAATTACAAATAAAAAGTGTTTTTGGTCACCCAAGTTCCCTAAATGGGATGGGGGGCGAGCATACATGCATCCTTGATTTGCAAAAACACACAAGAATGATCAAGAATAAACAATACACTTCATAGAATTTTCAATTTTATTTGAATGTTTATTTTAAACACCAAATTAAGATGTTAGTGAAGTTTTCTTGGTCTCTTGGCTTAAGTTAAAAAAACTTGTAAGAACAAAGAAAACTAAGCATAAACACTTATGTTATTAATCATTGAAATGAAATTTTCAATACTTAACCATTCTTTTTATGTACCAAAATGAAATGTTCAAGCGTTGTTATTTTGAAAGTTTATGTCCTTTCACTTTGGTCTTGAAAATTTTAGAGGGGTTCTTTCTGCTTTGAAGCATAATTATGGATGAGTAAACAAGATTTGGAAATATAGCTCTTGAATTTCACTATATATTTTACACAAAGATCGATATTGGTTACCTTTTATCAATGTTATTTATAAGGTGACTAATGTTGGTTGGAAATGAATCGATACCAATTGATAAAGACCAATTTTGGTTATCTATGAACCTAAAGGAAAAATAAAATATTTTCCAAAAAACCTTGGTTAACTCAAGTTAGTATGAAAACTCCATAAATAATAAGATGATTAGATAGGGAAAATATCAGTCAAGGAAACCAAGAAATAACAACTAGGAGTGTTAAGAAGATTCAAAATCCAAGTTTTTAGGCCATGTTTTACCCTACACTCTAACTGATGATGGTTAACTAGAACCGATGATGTAATAGAACCGATGCCAGTTAGGAAAAATGATGTCGGTTATGCCAAACTAATGTCAATATTATGTAAATTTGAGTTAACACAAAATATATAATACAACAAAAACAAATCTAAAACTCTAAATTTTAAAATATTCAAGCATTTATTTGAAAATTTAGGAGTTTCACTTTGGTCTTCATGCTATGAGGGATGCTTTAGGGTCTCATTGGGTGTGCCATTTGTGATCATAGGAATTTTACAATAGAAAGGAGGTTAGTATTATGTTAGTCCATAAAAAAATGAAATGAACACACTAACATGTAACATCTCTAGCCTAGATCATAAGGGGAGATTAATGAAAAAAATGCAATTGAAAACACAACTAAAATTCAAAAGATAAATAATCTCTTACCTTCCTTGAATGCTCCAAATGACTCATTATGTGGTTTGATCAGTTTGTGCTCAAATAATCTTTGGCAATGGAGTTTGTGTAGCTCCCTCTCTCCTTGGCACCATTGTGGATTATGTTGGCTTAGTGTAGCTCATGCTTGCTTGGATAAATATTTTTGGCATTATAACATTATTGATATGAATCTTGCAACATAACTTGCATTATAACGCTACAATTTCCAACCTGCCTTTTCAATAGGCAATGGCTTATATTATAGGCTTAAGAACTAACCCTAACTCAAGGTGAGTTAAAGTGTAGTTTAAACATGGAATGGGTTCAAACCTAACCTAAATGAGTAAACATAACCCTATTAGAGTTAAAATGTGTCAAAAACTCATGATTTATAATGAATAGGCCATGGGTCTCCAAAAAGAGATATTTTCTAAAGGCTTGATAACTTGTAAAGGTAATCATGAAAAGCTAGGATATTTCATATTTTTGAATTTCATTTTTAGTAATTCATTAATTGCACATGGATAACTCAACCAAATAATTTAATTTGATTTAGTTTGTTAATTAATTCTAATTAATTATTTAGCACTTTCAAGATTTGACTTAAGTCCATGTACCCCATTTAATAGGTTCATAGGCCAAATTGACTATTGTGATGCCATAGGGTGATTCTGAATGAATATATGAGAGGTTAAAGTTGCATATGATAGGATAAAATAATTAGGGATTATCAATGTGATTATGATATTTGAAAAGTGATGCAAGGGACATTCAATGATTCTTAGGCTTAATTTGTAATGGTTGGTAGGAATTAGTCTAAAGTCTGATCAGATGCTAGTTGTGGCTAGTTTCAGGTATCTATAGAATTAAGGCCAAAATTTCCCTAGTAACCACTATACCTATCAAGCATTCTCAATTGATTACAATAGAGTTTCAGGTTGCATTATGGGTGGTCATGTATCCACAATTACCATCAACCCTAGACCAAATGCTAATAAAAAAAGACCATTACCTAACAATGTCTATTAGCCTCCCTATACTAGTAATCCTTCCTTGACCTATGACCATATACAAGTGCAAAAAAAATGAAGGATTACCTTCCTAGGACATTCTCCTTCTTCTAATTATAACGGTTCTTTACCCACTTTGGATTTCATAATCATAACTTAGTAGACTAAAGTTACCATTCCCAACCCACAACTACCTTCTATTAATAAACCCATTAAATCCCCCATACCAATTAGGAGTAAACCAATTACCAATACAAAGGAGAAATATATGATATTATGGAATAACTAAAAAATACACATGCACAAATTGCTATTTTGTATTTATTGCCCACATCTACCATCCACAAAATATATTTACTAAACTCTTGAGCCAGTACCAAGTACCCAATGACATTACACCATACAAATTTCAAGATTTGGTTGGACACCTATCCCTCAACCCTCTCCATAATAACCCATTGTATATTAAAGTTGTCATAACATGAAATAAATTTAAACACATCCTCATAGATAAAGAATTGGGCCTTAATATTGTATCTAAATTTAATCAAGTATTTGGGATATACAACAATTGACCTTTAGCTAGAGACCATTACCATCAAGGTATATGATAATGAAGAATTGGAATCACAAGGAACCATCTATTTTCTAGTTTTCATTGGGCCTTTGAGGCATGACATACTTTACCACATCTTGGATTTAGATCTATCATACAATTTGGTCCTGGGAAGACCATGGATACATGAAATTTGTGAAATACCTTCAACTTTACACTAGTTTACAAAGTTTCCTCATTCTAGGATGGAGTTAATTATTCATAGATAATTACATCCATATCATTACTACAATCATTTGGAGGTCAAGTATGAGAGCTATAATTACCATTTTTCCCTAGAGCCCATACCAAAGAAGGATAAGGACAAGGACATACTTGTTTAATTTATAGAGTCCAATCGCATAAATCCTAATAACTTTGACTCAACTTCATATACACCTCTTATTGAGATTTCCAATCATTTTACTATTTTAGACAATGGTTTAGGAGAGTAATTTACCCATAATACCTTCCACATAGCCAAAATTTTGCAAAACTAAAAGACTTATGGAAGGCCCAAAGCCAACCCAATTTACATTGGAATGGAAAAGAAAAGGGAAACTTCATATCCCAATGTATATTATTTTCACACCAACCACTAGCCAAGAACAAGACCCACTTATCAAAGATAATTATTGGTTGTACAATGATGATTTAGTTGATTGTTACCAAAGTAAAAAGAATCCCATCCCTAACAAAATTATAGATATCTAAGTTCATAAATTAGATGTATAGGGGCACATCAACAAGGTACTATAGAACCTAATTCTATAACTAAGTACAAAATAACTCATGGTATTAGATTTAAACCACCTAAGGGTGGCCCCAACTATCTTATTCATGTTCCTACACCAATGACTAGCGATGATTATGACAACGAAGCAAATTATGATCATAATATATACAAAGACTTAGCTAAAACCAACCTATTCAACCTTTACACCATTTTTACCATCACACCAATAATATGACATTTCCTACTTACCCTTTATCACCCTCAACTCATAGAATGAGACCAATAAGAATCCAAAGTACCTTTAGATGAGTTTGAGAATGATGAGGCTTTTTTCTGATTTCATGGGCCTAAGAAATAGTGTTCCTTTGGGAGATCATAATTAAGTATTCTCTATCAAATTAGATCCCATTGTATATTTTGGAAAGTGGATGAACACCCGTAGTCAAAATTAATAAAATAAAAAATTGAGGTTCTAAAGTGAAAACCTCTTTGAGATGCTTTTGGACTAGGGAAAAATTAAATAAAAAGTCTAGTCTCTTGGTATAAACCTATTTTAGGTGCTACTATATGGGGATGTTCACCCTTCTTTGAATAAAGTTTGAGAGGCCAAAAATAAACTTTCATTTGGGTTTGAACTCATTATAGAGGAGCAACATGATTTTGAGAAAATTATCTAAGAGTGTCTTAAAGTTTTTGTTATATGGACCTTACTACCATTAGGTGATTTTAATTCCTCTTATTTAGGGGATCTTAAATAACCAGTCTGACCTGAGGACTTTTCCATTACCAACTATTTTACATCTTTGTCAAATATCTTGGAAGATAGATCTACTCTCTTTTTAGAGGATACTTCAAAATTCAACATTGGAACTACAGATGGTCCCAAGTGGATAAAACTAGGCATGTCCTCACTAAGGAGGAACATGAATTTATTATAGTTATTATTAGAGAGTTCATAGACATTTTTGCATGGGCTTATTCTAATATTCCAAGTTTGGATCATTACTTCTACACCATATTATAGTTCATCTAGATGCTAATTTGGTTAAGCAGTAACTTAGTAAAATGCATCCTCGCATTGTCATCTTGGTCAAGAAAGAATTGGAGAAATTATTAGATACAAGATGTGTTAGACCTACTGATTATTTAGAGTGGATCTCTAATATTTTTCCAATCAACAAAACTCTAGAAGGTATCATATTGTACACTAATTTTTGAGACATTAACAAGGCCTACACAAAGGATGAATTTATTCTACCGAACATTGACATTATTGTTTAATTCATATCTAGGTATGAAATGTTTTACCTCATAGATTTTTAGGATATAACTAGGTCAGAATTACACCTAAGGAATAATATAAGACATCATTAACCACTCCTTAGGGATTGTTTTACTATCAGGTCATGCTTTTTAGCCTCAATAATGTAGGGGAAACATAATAAAGGGACATGACTATTATATTCCATGATATGATGCATGATATTATCAAAGACTATGGTGATGACATACTAGGTAAATCTAAGACTCGTGTAGATCATCTAATTATACTATAGAGAATATTTTAAAGGATTCATGAGTAAAAGGTTTGGCTTAATCCCAAAAATTATATCTTTGATGTTACTTTAGGAAAACTATTAGGCTTTATTATCTCTCATTGAGGCATTGAAGCTGATCTTGCCAAGGTTCAGTCTATTATTAAGATGCTTCTACATTCTAATTTGAAGCAAATTTGTAGTTTGTAAGAAAAAATACAGTCTATTAGATGCTTCATTTCACAATTGGTTGATAAATGTCACCCACTCACTCATTCATTAAAGAAAGGCACTAGCTTTTCATGGAATGAAGACTCTTAAAGGCTTTTAAGCACCTAAAATAATACTTGGCCAATCCACCTATTCTACTACCACCTATGCTAGGAAATCCATTCTTATTTTACCTATCTACCACTAAAAATTTCCTAAGGGTACTTTTGACCCAACATGATGAGCACGAGAAAGAACATGTGGTATACTATCTAAGTTTTACATTGGTATCATATGAACAAAATTATATGCCAATTGATAAATCTTATTTAGCTATAGTCTTTGTAGCCCATAATTTGTATCATTACATGCTCAATAATAGGACCATAGTCATCACCAAAGTCGATCCACTTAAGTATCTACTATTAAAAATAACTTTACAATGTTGTATGGCTAAGTGAATCATGCTTTTATGTGAGTTTGAGATTGAATATGTCAACCAAAAGGCCATTAAAGGATAGGTAATTTTAAACCATCTTGTTGAAGCTCCTATTTCAGATACTTAGACACTTAATTTTTAATTTCTAGAAGAGTATATCATAACCATAGCATAAGCACCTCTTGAAGAACAATAATGGAAACTTTATTTTGATGGTTCCTTCATGTCTAATGGGTCAGGAGTAAGATTGTTGTTCATAACACCATAGGGGGATCTCATTCCCAAATCATTATGTATCAACTTTCCTTGTACCAATAACATGGTTGAATATGAATCACTCATTATAGGGCTTTATCTAGTGATACAATGGAACATTCAACATTTACTAGTTTATAGTCATTCAAAACATATCATTAATTAGGTTACAAACCAATTTCATACCAAAGATGCCAATATTATACCTTATAAAGCCATGATGGACACTTTCAAGTAGTAGATTACTCATATTTAGTTTGAACACATACCTCAGGCCAATAACTAAATAATAGATGCCATGGTTATAATTGGTTCTCTGATTCACATCACAAACAAAGCAAGAGCCTATTAGTTCTTCATTGAACATCTTCTAGCACCTAATCATGAACCCTCAACTATTAAAATGATATGTGTTATTGTTGGTCCAAGTTTTATTTAGTATTTTGAGCTATATAATTACCTCAATGACCCAGTCCTTGCATAAAACATTTCCCATAAAAAATAACAGGCCTTTGCACACCAAGCTTATCATTATAACTTAATTAGACCTATACTTTACCATATAAGCTTTGATGTAACTCTACTTCATTATTTAATTTTGACATAATCTAGATTAACATTGAGGGAAGTTCACAAAGGGGTTTATGGGGCCCACACCAGTGAGGTCATCATTTCCAAAAAACTCCTACATACTAGTTTTTATTGTCCAACCATGGAAGTAGATACAAATGATTATGTTAAAAGGTGTAAATAATGTCAGAGGCATGTAAATTTGATCCATTCTCCAATAGGAACACTCAAGCCAATGACTACACCATGACCATTTTCAATGTGGGGATTCATTCTCGTAAGGAAGATTAACCCTACCTCCTCATATTAACATAAACTTATCCTTACCATCATTTATTTCTTCACTAAGTAGACTTAATCCATTCTCATCACTTATGTGATAGGCAAACAAATTTCCAAATTCATTTTCAATCATTTCATTTATCTTTATGATATCCCATCTAACATTAAATATTATAATGGTAGTTCATTTAAAAATAAAGATGTTAAATACCTTAATGATGAGTTTAAAATTACCCAACACTTTTTCACTCCATATTGCCTACAATATAATGACCAAGAAGAGGAATTTAAAAAGACAATTTATAATATTATTAAGAAGATCATCAATGATGTTGGTTATGATTGACACATACAAATCTTTTGCAATTTCTATACTCCAATAGGAGCCACATCATATTACCTTATTTATGACACTAAGGCAATTCTTCCATTCAAGGTCAAGCTGATTTCTCAATTTATTTCATTGAAACACATCCTTGATGATGAGGATTACACAGTAGCTTTTTTTTAAGAGCTAGAACTACTAGATGAAAAATGAATGGCTGCTATGAATAGTCTTCAATTATACTAGAATAAATTACATGGTTAGTATAATATGAATGTGAAGCACAAAGATTTTGATCTTGGTGATCTAGTACTAAAGAAAACCAAAATTACACCACTTCTAAGAAAAATAAAAAAATAAAAGTTCAAGCCTTATTAGATGGGACCTAATGTGATTATTACTAATTATGGATTTGAAGCATACTGATTGGATATGATAGAAGGAGATGAACTTGATGAACCAATGAACATAATACATCTCGTGCATTATTTCACTTAAATGACTCGAGGTATTTTCTATGAGGATCATTTAAGTTATGCTTTCCTTATATCATACCATATACCACTCCTCTTATACCTTCCCTATTGATTAAAGTTTTTTTAAACTCCATTTTACCATTTTGACTTTGGTTCTAATTAATTAATACATTAAGCACATTTAGTGATTGGATTCAAATGAATTTTAAGTAGTTGATTCAATCTTACAATTCTTTGAACACATTCTTTAAAAAAGAGACAATATCTTAGGGCAGTATGATAGTGGTCTAGAAATTTTATCCTTCATTATTGTCATGTTCCATCTCATTACATGTGTTACTAATTCTAAATACCTTTGGGAAAATTAGTATCACAACCTCCTCCCATTATTTCGTATAGCCTATGAGTAACCCATTTTACCCACATTACTACATCACTATTCTATACATTGCCATTTACCTATTTACAAACTCACTATTAATTAATCAGATTCCTCATTGTAGGGCGGAATTACATTGAATCAAGGTACTTAGGGACTATGTAGGCAATGCTAAATTTACATTGAGGTTAACTTGATCACCCTTATTCCAACACTCTCATCATTTTATGAGAAACTTAAGATAATTATCTCACTATTTTACAAGTCACTTTTGTGTACGTTATGTATTTAAAGTAAATGCATTAATGAACCCTTGCTCCAAATATGAATAACATTCTACAAAAATTTATGAACTATAAAAATTAATAGAATAATAAAATTAACTTATAATAATTTAAAAATGTTATATTGATCATAGTCCACTTCGAGGGGGAAACCTCCTTTAAGCAATCTTAATAAAATAATATTCATCAATGCCTTGATTGGGCCTCGATGATTACTGTAATGAAATTACTTCAAGAATTCAGTATAATAATAGAATTATATCCAAATATGATTGAAATATATCCAAATATATGATAATATATAAGCCACTTTGAGGGGGAAACCTCCACAAGCTTCAATGAGAGCAGAATTCACAATATGATGATAAATGATTACCCACTACCTCTTATATATAGTCTAACTAGGCCATGGTTACTCCATAGGATGACCTACTAAAGAAAGCATAGCCAACCTACTAATCTAAAGAAAGCATAGATAAATGTAATATAATGTCAAAGAGGGATAAGTAAGCCATAAGTAGGCTAATACTATCCTCATACATGTGATAGGTTAGGGGCATAGCATGTCCTTCCCCTTCAAACCAATGTTGTCCTCAACGTTGAACAATTTTAGATGTTGTTGCAGAAATTCTTCACCTTCCCAAGTTACATCTTCATTGCTTTGGTTTTTCCACTTGATCAAATATTCCTTAATCTCTCTGGTTCTCAACCTCTTAGTACGTGTTTGGAGGATCTTCTCTGGTTCCAAAATGACTCATCCTTCTTCATCTAGTTCTGGAAGCTCTGTCTGGGCAGAAACTTTCTATCCAATGACCTTTTTCAAATAAGAAACATGAAATATTGGGTGTATGTGAGATGAATGAGGTAACTCGAGCTTGTAAGCCACACTTCCAATTTTTTGTAGAACCTGATAAGGGCCATAATACTTTGGAGCAAGTTTGTTTTCCTTTTTCTGTTACTTCAAGGACATCTGCTTGTAAGGCTGAAAATGAACAAATACCCAATCACCCACCTCAAAATTTTGCTCACTCCAGTGTTGATCTTCTTGTTGCTTCATCCTATTTTGTGCCAAGGCCAAATTCTCTCTCAAACTAGCCAAAACTTCTTGTTGATGTTGAATGTGCTCTTCCACATTTCAAACCTTGGTGTGCACCTTTAATGAAGAAGTGATGGAAGGTGGATGGTAACCATATAGTGATAGAAAGGGAGACATTTTAGAAGAGCTATGGAAAGATATGTTATACCACCATTCTGCAAGTGGTAGCCATTTAAACCAATGTTCTTGTTTATCTGATACAAAACAATGGAGATACCCCTCTAAACATTTGTTAACTACTTCAATTTGTCCATCAGATTGGGGGTGGTAAGATGAGCTATGAGCTAGCTGAGTACCCAAACAAGAAACTAGTTTAGTCAATAAATTACTAGTGAAAATAGGATCATGATCACTTACAATTATTTTTGGGGTTCCATGTAATTTGAGAACTGCTTCCATAAAAATAGCCACGACTGTACTTGCTGAAAATGGGTGTGAGAGAGCACAAAAATGGGAATATTTTGTAAGCCTATCCACAATGACCAAAATAATATTCTTACCTTCAGAACAAGGCAAACTAGTGATGAAATCCATGGAAACCTCCTCCCACCTTTGACTAGGAATTGCTAATGGTTGTAACAAACCTAGGGTCTTAACTATTTCACCTTTATTCTGTTGGCATATCAAGCATTTTTACACAAACTTTTGTACATCCCCCTTGAGTCCTTCCCAAAATAATTCTTTCTTAATTCTATGATAAGTTTTCAAGAACCCTGAGTGTCCCCCAAGTGGAGATGCATGCAACTCTACAAGAATCTTATGCTTAAGCTCTAAATTTTTGCACAAGTATAACCTACCCTTATACCATAGGAGATTACCTTTCCATTCAAATTTGTCAGAGGATAAATTACCTTTTTGGATATCCTAAATCAGACCCTGTGTATCCTTGTCTTGCTCCCATTCTAACCTAGCTTCATCCACCCAATCTGCTTGCAATATGGACATTGCACAAAGTAATGCTTCTATGGATGCATCCTGTCTAGATAGTGCATCTGCTACTACATTATATTTACCCTTCTTGTAGATGATTTCAAAATCATAATCAACATTTTGGTTACCCATTTTTGTTGTTCCTTAGATGATAATCTTTGCTCCAAAAAGTATTTGAGACTATCATGACCCATTTTCACCTTAAAGTGTCTACCCATCAGATAAGGCCTCCATTGTTTAACTGCATGAAGAATAACCATCATTTCTTTCTCATAGATAGGTTTTTATAGATTCTTACCTTTGAATTGATGAATTTCAAATGCAATGGGTCTTCCTTCCTATATTAGTACTACCCCCAATCTAGACCCAGAAGCATCACATTCAATAGTGAATGTTTGTGAGAAGTCTGGAGTAGCCAAAACTAGAGTGGTGCACATAGCTACTTTGAGTTTCTCAAATGCTTTGGTGGCATCATCATTCCAATGGAAAGCATCCTTCTTTAGCAATGCAGTGAATGGCGCTGCTATGCTGCCATAAGCTTTCACAAATCTTCTATAGTAACCTATTAGTCCAAGAAACCCTCAAAGGTTTTTGAGAGTTTTTGGCATGGGCCATTCCATTATCACTTTGATCTTTTGGGGATCAACTTTGACCCCTTCATGGGAAACAATGTGATCGAGGTACTCTACCTCCTGTACTCCAAAAGCACATTTAGATGGCTTCGCATAAAGTTGGTGCTTTTCCAAAACTATCAACACCTGTTTCACATGTTTCAAATGTGCTTCCCATGTCTGACTATAAATCAATATGTCATCAAAGAAAACTAGCACAAACTTCCTTAAAAAAGGCCTAAAAATAGTGTTCATCAAGCTCTGAAAAGTAGATGGTACATTTGTAAGACCAAAGGGCATTACCAAAAACTCATAATGGCCCTCATGTGTTCTAAAAGTAGTTTTATGAACATCTTCCTCCTTGATTCTAATTTGATGGTACCCTGAGCAAAGATCCAATTTTGTGAAATAATTATCACCATGCAACTCATCAAGTAAATCATCAATTACTGGAATATGAAACTTATCTTTGATGGTGTACTTGTTGAGTTCCCTATAATCTGGGCACATCCTCCATGTGTCATCCTTCTTCCGCACCATGACCACTGGTGATGAATATGCACTTTGGCTATGCTTGATGATCCCTACCTCTAGCATCTCATGGACCATCTTTTCAATTTCACTCTTTTGTGCATATGGATATCTATATGGTCTGATAT
Organism: Torreya grandis; assembly: GCA_037957365.1. Taxonomy (NCBI): domain Eukaryota; kingdom Viridiplantae; phylum Streptophyta; class Pinopsida; order Cupressales; family Taxaceae; genus Torreya; species Torreya grandis. Next base: position 1,069,075 of record JARHVA010001044.1, read on the forward strand.
TTGGTGGTTAACTACCTAGAATTAGTTGAATGGCATGATCATGTTCTCTTGTTGGTGGTAGTCCTTTTGGCATGACCCAAAAAATAGATGAGTGGTCTTCAAGAATTATTTGTAGATCAGGATGTGTAGATACCTGTGTGGGTTGAACTTCTATGGAGCATAATTGTGAAATAATTCCCTCTACCCCCTTTTTTAGCATCTTGGTCATCTGATGTGAACTAACCAATTGTGGAGATTTTGCATGTAATCCATGTAGTTCAATTTTCTTACCTTCAGAATTAAAGAGCATGAATAGTTCTTGGAAGTTCATCTCAATGGTATCTAAGGTTGTGAGCCATTAGACTCCCAAAATGATGTTTGTGTTACCCATGGGGATAGAAAACATAGGAGAGTCAAGATTGCACCCACCCATAGTAAGCTTAATACTATGGCATTTGCCTGAACAATTAATTATGCCACCATCTACAATCATGACCTGAAATTTTGGTGCTGGGTAGATGAAATAGTTCAATTGAGTGGCCAACTTATGGTTTATAAAGTTATGTGTGCTCCTTGAATCAATCAACACTGTCACCTTCTATTTCTTGAGGAAACCCACCACCTTAAGAGTTTGTGGAGTGCTAATACCTGTAAGTGCATGACAAGAGATTATATGTTGGGAATATTTAGGTACATCCTCTATATCTTCCTTATCATCATTGGAGGCATCATCTACTTCTTCATCTTCATTTGGTCCCTCAATGTAGAATAACTTCTTCTCAACACATCTATGTCCTTTACTCCACTTGCTATCACAACCAAAACATAATCCTTTTGCACACTTCTCTTCAATTTGCTAAGGGGTCAATCTAGTAGGTGGAGAAAATGTTGGTGATGATATGATACGATCTTTGAAGTGAGTGAATGGCTACTTCTTGTTGGCTATGAATTTTTCCTTAGCTCTACGTGCTAGGATAATAGATTCAAAAATATTAAGTGGATTAAACATGCGTACCTCATGTTGAATGTGGTCATTGAGTCCACCCAAAAATAGGTCATTCAAGTTTGCTTCAGAAATTGTCTCCACATGTAAGGATAGGTTCTGAAAATGATGAATATAATCCTTGATAGAGCTAGTTTGTCACAATTTTGCCAGTTGGCTGAAGTAATTGTCTGTCACACTATTGCCATAGTGTAATTGTAGGTCCTCTATAAAAATTAACCAGGTGACATTGATAGTCATCTTTTTCTTTTAGGCACACAACCATCGATACCAAATGAATTGATCAGGTTCAAGATACAAAGATGCCATGGTAACCTTCTATCCACTTGGAATCTGATGTAGGTCAAAAAAAACTATCCATTTGGTGAGCTAATTGAGTGGATCTTTTCCATCAAATTTGCGCATATCCACCTTTGGTAATAGGTTCCTCTGAGGCCATGGAGATGGATTTGAAGTAGACTGGTTAGGAGAACCACCCTGATGGATTTATGAAATAGAGTTAGCTTGATGATTTGACTGATTAATGTTCAAAGCCTTCATGATATCTCCCAAACTATCTTGTATGGATTGCATATTAGATTGTATGTCTTGCACCTCACTCTGAATGCCTTGCATACTATAGTCAAGCTGGCTCACTTTGTGATCTATGTCAGAAAACCCTGGTACAAAGGGTCTATTACATCCCCCTTTTGACTCCATCTCATACTTGTTAGGAGTTTTACCTAGAGTTTCATCACCATTTCCTTGGCCTTGAGTTTATGGACCTACCATAAAAGGGTTTTACAATGTCGACCCTTATTGACACTTTTGACCCAACTTTGACCAAGCGATTTTGGAATTATTTTGGCCTCAAATAAAAATATACAAAGAACAAACCATAGCCAAATTTTTCTAATATTTCCAAAAATGTAAACAACTCATAAAAATTATTTGAATTTCGCACTATAGAGCAATTTTATGAAAAACCATAAAATAGAGATAAATTTTGAAAAACATATCCAAATGAGCTGAAATTTTAATGGAAGCTTAATGTGATTATTTTTAACCTCCAGTATAAAAAATTTAAGATAAATTTGCAACCATTTTTTATATATCACAAAATTTAAAAATTTAGTGTTTCGCCCACAAGATTGCCCAAATCGTAGCTCTAATACCACTTGTAATGAAATTACTTCAAGAGTTAAGTATAACAACAGAATTATATCCAAATATGACTAAAATATATCCAAATATATGATAATAGATAAGTCACTTCGAGGGGGAAACCTCCACAAGCTTCAATGAGAGCAAAATTCACAATATGATGATAAATGATTACCCACTACCTCTTATATATAGTCTAACTAGGCCATGGTTACTCCATAGGCCAACCTACTAAAGAAAGGATAGCCGACCTACTAATCTAAAGAAAGCATAGATAAATGTAATATAATGTCAAAGAGGGATAAGTAAGCCACAAGTCGGCTAATACTATCCTCATACATGTGATAGGTTAGGGGCGTAGCAATTACTTATATACTAATTCTATTATAGAAACTAATGCTTCCCATACATGTGGGATAATTAAAATATGCCACTTACTTAAATACTAATTTTATTCTAGAAACTAATACTTCACATGCATATGGGGTAATTTAAATATGATAAAGGGATGACTTATAAAGCATATACATCCATAGCGATTAATACACTAATAATGAATGAGAAGGGTGGTACACAGGTTCCTAACATCACCTCTCCCTTAAAAAAAGATTTGTTCTCAAAGCTTAAGATGTGGGAATCATTATTAAATTTGGAATAATGGTTCCCATGTGGCATCTTCAGGTTGCCTATCATGCCAATGGATTAAGACTTATGTGATGGAGTGGGAGTGAAGTTGGTGGGTGTGCCTATCTAGTATAACTTCTAGTTTAGTAAGGATGAAGCCTTCATTATAGAATTTGGGTAAAATTGTCTATACTTTGATGGTAAGTCCAAGAACTTTATTTAAATAGGATACATGAAATATTGGGTGAATTCCAAAAGAAGGTGGAATCTCCAACTTTCAAGAAATAGAACTAATCTATTAGAAAACCTTATATGGCCCATAAAACTTTAGGGCAAGCTTATGATACCATTTTAGTTTTAGGGATGATTTCTTGTATAATTGCAGACAAAAAACCATATCACTAAGTTAAAATATGTGCTCAAAGTGGTGTTTATCTACCTATTACTTCATTTGGTTTTTTTCTAGATGGAAATTATCTTACAAGATGCTAAGAATCTGATCCTGATGGTGGAGAGTAGTGATGACTACTTGAATAGGGGAAATACCAAGTGTATACAGGGGTAGTGTTGGGGGAATTTAACCTTAAACTACTTCATATGGAGTCATTTTAGTAGAAGTGTGGTATGAGGTATTATACCACCATTCTATGAGGGGGAGCCACTTTGCCCACTGGTGCTATTGTTTTGATGCAAAGCAATGAAGGAATGTTTCCAAGCATTTGTTGATGATTTAAGTTTGGCCATCAGTTTGGGGATGATACCCATAGCTCATCTTTAGTTGTGTGCTTGTGCATCAAAATATCTCTATCTAAAAATGGATAGTGAAAGTCGCTTTATATTATAAATCCAAAATAGATGTAAAAATAGATACAATGAAAAATGTTTTCTTAAACACCGTAGCTCCTAGAAAGATAGTGCTACAAAAAGAAAAAAATCCCAAAATCTAACTACAGGATGAAGAAATTGCTCTGATACCAGATGTGAAGAAATTTCTTCACAAATTTGGGAAACTAAAAAAATAATGGAATAATTAAATAAAATTTATAAATTAACTTAGAATAATTCAAATATGTTATATTGATCACATGCCACTTCGAGGGGGCAACCTCCTTTGAGCAATCTCAATACAATAATATTGATCAATGCCTTCATTGAGCCTCAATACTTACTTAAATACTAATTCTATTCTAGCAAATAATGCTTCCCATATATGTGGGATAATTCAAATATGCTACTTACATAAATACTAATTCTATTATAGCAACTAATACTTCCCATGCATGTGGAATAATTCAAATATGTTAAAGAGATGACTTACAAAGCATATTCATCCATAGTGATTAATAAACTAATAATGTAAAGAGAAGGGTAGGACACAGGTTCCTAACATCAATCCTCTAACCATTTTAAAATAATTTTTAGTCAATGCTCTCACTTTTTTACAAGCAACCTAAGTTACGCTTTCATTTTTTTATGAGTTAGCCTATTTTATGTTTCATAATTATCCATTGAGTTGAGATGCCTAAAAAAAACCCAAAACATGCATATATTCTATAAAAATCCTAAACAAGATTTTAACATTAGACCATTCAGGTTCTATCCATACCATTCAAGATGTGTATCCCCTAGTCAATAGTTATAACTAAAGCATTAATTTAGATCCCATCATGACCATTTCCATTTTAATATTTCATTTTCTAATAGTGTTTCATCCCAATTCTGGGAGAATTACATTCATCTTGAGTTTCATGTTAGACCTTATGTCCATGAGACTATTTAGGTAGCATCTAATTGCCTAGTGCATTTGGAGTTAACTTGAGTAGTTTTAGTGATTGATTTCATTCACTATTTTTTGGATCATTCATTCCTATAGTTTTGTCTCCCAATGATCTTGCCATTTTATGATTTATTTACACTTTTTCCATTTTTCAAGTTATAGATCTATCACACTCTCACCATTTTATGAGCTTATTATTGTCCTCAGCCTTAGACATAGTAAACATTATGAACCAAGTTCATTTATGAGTGATACTCTCTTATATTTTAGTGTGGTTTTAACCTAAACCATACCCTTGCAATTTCATGACTTTTTATGCTTGATGTTATCATATATGTGAGCTCAACCCCACTTATTTTATGCTCTCAATGTTTTGTGATCCCATTCCCACTTTTTTCTTAAATAAGTTCTCTTATTTGTCATTAATTTTATTCTATTAGACCTCCTAGCAGAATTACATTTGGCGTAAGTTTATGTTAGACCTTGTGTTCATGGTATTATGTAGCCAACATCCACTTGCCTAGTGTATCTAGAGTCAAATGACCCCCCTTCCTATTTATTCTATTCCCCCTTTTTGTTCATGTGTCATTATCCCTTACAGCCTAAGGGAAACCTTGTGTCATTTTAACTTTGTCATGTTTACTTATGGCCTAGGGGAAAACTTTGTCATCCTACCTTTTCCATTGTTCCCTATAGCCTAGGAGCTATGAACAAAGAATTTGACTAAGAGGAGGAGATTAGTATTGTGTTAGTGAATGAAATCAAATGAAAAACACACTAAACTAACATCTTCATGCCTAGTTACTAGGGTGAGCTTAGTGAAGAAATAAAAATGAACAAAGCACAACTAAAATGAAAGAAAAAACACATTCCTTACCTTCATTGATGCTTTAAAAGTATTCTTCAATTAGATTTCTCAATTTGTGCTCATGAAGTCCTCATCAATGGAAGCCTAGATGCCTCCATCTCTCTTTGGCACCTTTGGCTTTGGCTTGGATTAACTTGAAATAAATTTGACATGGTAACATTAGTTTTCATGAAGATTTTGAAACTAATCCTGCATTATAAATTTGTACAAATTAATCTTAGAAATTATGTTCATGACCTCTCTATTCATAGGTTTTTGAGATTGATCAAAATCAACTTGAACCTTCCATCTCAAGTTTGAGATGTGTGGCAAATGATTAATCTAATTTTGCAATTAAAATTGATAAATAAGCTCATAAATATTTGGGATAGAGGAGAAATTAAGAGGCATGGAGGGCTTTGATGAGGCATGAGAGGCATGAATCTTGATATTTGTGGCATTTATGGCCTAGAGATGTCTTCCCAAGAAATAAGGTCACCTGATGATGTAGATATTCAATATTCATTTCCAAAAATAAGTATTCAAAAAAATTTCATGGAATTATTAATTAGGCTCTAATTTGGTTTAATTATCTCTTAATCATGATTAATCACTTTATGCACAAATTACTCAAATTGATCATAATGCCTTGTTATTGGTCCAAATTTTGACTAGATTTAAATTGGAAGTCAATGTCAGACGCATTGGAACCATATTACCATTTAGGATGTTACCGATAGGAAATAATAAAGGCATGCATCTTGTGAAAGAGATTTGATAGGAAAGAGTAATCTAGAGCACCTAGGTGCAAAATTGGCATTTTGACTCGAAATGATCTAATCAAAGTTAGCTAGCCTATAAATTGCATTACCCCATTTAGGGATACCCTAGCCAAAATTGGAATTTGAATATGTTAGTTTCAAATATTTTAATGTGCTTTAGTGGTTTTAGGCCAAATTTTTCATTTTAGGTGGAAATTGATCAAAAACTTGGTTGGAGGTCATTGGTGCCAAATTTAGATGTCTATAGTTTACCCCTATTTGGGAAGATATTATAAAATATAGGTAAAGATATGTCTTCTTAAATAATGAGAAAAGGCCTGTATGCCAAAAAGAAGATGATGGTTGAAGAATAAAGCTCAAAATGGTTTTTTAAATCCTATGATGATGCCCTCTCAAGGGAGTGGCCATCACATTTGTTGATGGATGGTCCCTCAAAAAGAAATAATAAGAAAGGTGAAATTATTCCATGGTTAAGATTAATCCAAATAAGAAAATGCTTGCATGCATTGATGTAAAAAGGATGTTGATTTTCCCAAATGTGGTTCTAATCAAGAATAAAAGTCAAAATAATGATTTGCCCATAGGTAGTTAAAATCATTAAGCATACCTAGATTGGCGAAATTGATGGTGCCCTAGTTAGGGATGATTAATAACCATAACTTAAGGATATAACCTAGAGTATAGATTAAAGATGAGCAGGTACAAAGTGATGAAAGAGATGGATAAAGGAATAATATTGATCATTAGAAATGATTTAGTTGTACCTACCAATGAGGAGATGCTCCTCTTTATTAGTAATGATATAACTAGAATGGTTAATAGGTTGATTTGATCAAAGGTGGAATAGGAGAATTTACCAAGGTGCCAAGGAGAAACTTCTATATCTCCATTTATTGTAGACCTTCTTGAAGCTAATTTTTGCTATAGCATGTGATGGTAGGCATCATGATAGAACACCATGAATACTTGGCCAAAAAATACATAAAGACTGACTCCTAATATCTAATATCCAAATGAAAACAATTCATCAATGATAAAAACCATGATGATAATGTTGATAGATGAATATGGATAGACTCAAGAATAATGTGCTTGAGAAATCACCCAATGACTGAATATAGATTGAGTCAAGGCAACAATGCTAAAAACAAATAAATAAGCAAGCAAAAAAACAAACAAATAAACAAAAAACAAACAAACAACTTGAAATAAGCAAACAAATAGAAAGCCTAAAAATAAAAGAAAAAGAAAGCATCCTAACAATGACCATGCTCCACTAAGGCAGATTGAGGATAACTGACTAGGATTAGACAAGATAAATATTTTTGTATTTTTGAAATGTTATGAATGTTTTTTTATATTTTTGAGGTATCTTAACTCATTATAGAATGATAAGATACATGCTCACAAACTAGTGAGAGCATATAGAAAGGGGGACTGAGGTGAACTCAATATGAATTGAGCATGACCTACTTAGTCCTAAAATAACCTTAAGTCATAGTAATTCCATCCATACAAATGGTGGGGAAAAACCAACTAGGTCCCAACAAGTTCTCGAATCCAAAAAATGGTCAGTCAAATGAAAATAGTAATGTCCAAGTGATGCGACAATGTATGATAAATAAGTGTTGCCCTTAGTTTACTCATAAGTTGTTATAACTAGGATATAATGACATAGGTCAATGATAGTAATTTGCCCATATGTAGTTATAATTAGTAGTAATATTGGTGAGACACTAATTTATTCATAAGTGGTTATAATTAGGATCACATAAACAAACTTGATAGGATGAAAGATATCTTGTCAAATCAACTATCACACTACTTTCATAGACTATCATTGTAAACATGGATTTGATTGATTATTGAAATTTGATTATAATCCTCTCACAAAAGGTGTGGGAAGAACCAAATGAACCAAGATCAAAATAGGATTGGGTAGGATGACTAAAAATAGGCTTTGGTCTAGATAGGAGTGGAATGATAGGATGACATGGTCTTGCTAAGGATAATGATGGTTTGATAAATTAGATAAAATGGTAAGAGGGTTGCCCCTAAGTGAGAAGGTGATTAGCAAGAATATGTGACAATAGTAAATGGATATGTAACAATGGTAATGGCATGGCAATGTGAAATGTATGGTACATGTTTTTGGCTTGGGTATGGTAAAATGCCATATGATTCTATTTTTCCTATTGATATGGAGATGTACATCCTAATAAATAAATGACACAGACATAATACTTGATCATGTTAATTTATATCCCACACATCATCTAAAAATTTTCTCTATTAAGAATTGGCTATTGATTTAGATGTTTTTCATGTTTTTGTGCTCTTCCTTGATTGTTGATTTTGATTCCTTCAAGCATCAAGACAAGGTATCTTTGTAGCCTCTGCAAAGGAAAGTGTGGCCATGGATTGTAAACAAGGACACATAATGGATGATAGGTTTGATTTTGAAATGGAATGGAAAATGATAATGGAATGCATAATAGTGGAGAAATAAATGAGGATCAATACTTTGAATAAATATAATGTTGTTGATGCCAGATTCAACATAACTTTGGTTGTGGTGGGGTTAAAGACTTGTTCTCTTAGTAAGACCACAAAATTTTTATGTTGTTTGATCTTGAGAGTAGCTACCATCTGACTAGGTTGTAGATTGGAAGGTATTTTGATTTGATCTTTTATTTTATCTTCATCAAGTAGTGAAGAACTTTTGTGCTCAACTATTGGCACCTCAAAGAGGTTTTTACCAATGAAGTTGTCTTGACTGTCTCATAACACCTTCAAGAAGGTTTCACTAAGGAATGTTGAATTTTGAGTTTGATTATATTCTAGTGCTTTCAAAAAAGTTTCACCAGAAGATGCTAAGTGTTGAATTTGATTGTCCCCTAGCACCTCCAAAAAGGTTTCACTAAGAGAGTGATCTTCTGCTACATGGATTTGGTCTTGGTTGCCTTTCTCTTCTTTAACTACTATGTCATCATGGATGTAATTCAACAAAGTGTGATTCTATTGATCCCAATCAATACTTGTGGGAGATGGAATGTCAATAATATGGCTATCTTGGTTGATGGTAATGGCCTGTGGAATGGTAATGGAATAGGGAGAGGTTGTATAATTTTTGTAGAAGATATTAGGAAAAATTATGTCAAAATTAAAATACTCATCCTCAAAAACTGTAAAAGGATCACAAATGTATTCAAGTTGATTTATGAGGCATGCATAACCAATGTTGTAATAGTAATGAACATATTTTGTATCTAAATCTGATTCTGACTCTAAATTCAACATTGATATTAATGTTGATTCTAATTTTGATGCAAAATTTGATGTCAGTTCAAGAATAAAACCTAACTCTAAATCTGATTTTTCATCTGATAGGTACTCTGTTATAATGATGTCTTGTTGAATGTTTAGTTTTGGATAAGTAACAACCTATGATGGCATAATGGGCTCCAAAAAAACTAGTTTATCAATGTGGGACTCCTCTAGGATGGTTAAAAGATCAAGATACAACTCCTCAAAGATTGGCTTGTCAATAAGAGGCTATTGAAAAACAAGCACATGGTCAAGGTAATGATTTTCGCAAAGGTGGTTATAATCATTAAAAAGTGACTCAACAAATACTAACTCATAAATGTGAGACTCCTCAATAACTAGGATAGGATCAATAGGCAATTCATCATAGGTTGACTTATCACAAATGGTTTATTCAAAAAAAACATCTTGGATTAGTTGGTTGTCTTGGCTTTCATTTCCAATGAGTTGGAAAATACCAATTCTAAACATAACTTAGTATTTGAATGATTGGATCAATTGAATTTTGGATGGGATTGGTACCAGATGAGGAATGACTTATGGTTGGATAATGGTAGGGCATCAGGGAACATGATGGCTTGCATAAGCCAAATGATAAAGTCTTAAGATGGTAATAATAGGGTGGTATGGAGCATGATTTCTCACACAAGCAAAGGATTAGGTCCTGGAATGGTAATGGTGTGATGTGGTGGATCCTAATTTCTCACATAAGATAAAGCATCCAAGTCTTCCTCATAAACTATATCATCCCAGTTGTGAGTTGGCTCATAAGCTAGTTCTTGACTATGTTCCATGTACTGATTATTGCAAAGAGGGTATGGATCCGTATCCCAAATAACATTATCTATAGTTGGGTCTTCAAAGTCCTCCCCATAAGCCTCTTCATACCAATCAAGGTCTCAATTTGTATTTTGTGGATTTTGACTATGCTCCCCATATGGAGTATTATAGGGAGAATAATAAAACTCCTTAGAAAACCTTTCTCTCTAGGGGTTCCTAGTGGGATTTTGTGTGGCCATTCTATCATAAGTTGGATTGTACATGACTCCACCATAAGTGTAGCTAGACATATCTATATAAATGATGAGATATCTAAAACAAAAAGGCTTAGAGTTCTAAAAACTCTAAAAAACTATGTCCAAAAAGACAAATGGTTCAAACTTGGTCTAACTTGGTCGAAAGGGTGGAGTTGTATCTCCAATGTGGTCTGAAGGTGGAGCTATATCTCCAAAATGATTTTTGCTAAGACATGACATAAAAATTATAATATCAAATGTCTAATGTCAAATATCATATGCATAAAAGGTCAAGCATCTGAACAAAAATTGGGATGGCAAAGGTTTAGGTCAAAGTGTTCCAAACAAGGTTTAAACTAGGAAAGGAAAAACTGGAGTTGCTAGGTCTTTTGTCCAAATGTAGAGTCAAAATATAGGCTCAAATAAATAGGCATATGATAGGACTTTTGGCCAAACAACATCAAAAGTTAGACTTGAAACAAAGGCTAATGTGATTTGATTTAATCTAACAAGTTTGGAAACAACTTTGACATAGACCCAACACATAAAATCAAACATAAATATGATCAGTTGGCATAAGGCATAAGAAAACAAACTCTTTGAGAAAGGATGTGTTCTCCTAAATAAAGGCACAAACAATGATAAGGAAAGGTATTAAACAAAAAAACTATCAATATTTTTCAAATTTGGGCAATTGATTAACCAAAGTTATGCAACCTAAAAGAGAAAGATCTCTGTATCAGTTCCACAAATTGAGGCTTAAATAGAAATCAATCAATTTTTGTATCTAAAATTAACAAGGTTAATTGAAAACTCAATATTTAAAACTAGGATTTGACCAAACAAGATAGACAAGATTCGATAGTATGATGACACAAGACAAAGTTCCAAATGGTATACATGACATGGTTTGAAACAAATGGTTTTTAGCACAATGGTAAACTAGTCTTGAAACAAATTGAGTAGCCTAATGGTTTAATAATGCTAAAATGATGTGGTCAATGTTATGCTTCAAAAGACTCTAAGGCAAAATGTTTTTAACATGTTTTGGGTAGTATAACACTACCTTCCTTAACTCAAATACATTGTTTTAACATGGCTTATGAACAAACAAACATGGCTTTTGAGTCCAAGGGTTTCCTAAATGGGAAAAATGGAAGAGAATACATGCAACACCCCTCTTTTTTCCAAAAAAAATCTAATTTAAATAACCAAGTGAATACAAAAATATTGGAAAGGTGAGTTCATTTTTAAGCACAAATGAAAGATTTGGTGGTGTTTATTTGACCCCTTGGTCTTAAGATTGTGAACTTTGAAATCCTAATTTAAGAAAACATTCACTTAAGAACCTAAATTTTTCATTAAGCACCAAAAAAAAGATTCCTAATTCATTTTAAAATCATGCCAAAGATGTATTAATATCATGTTTTAACAAGTTCCAAGTTTGCTAGTTACTTGTCTACCCTTAAGGTATCACCCCAAAAAAAAATATGTTAGATTAGAAAAATTTTAAATATATTTTCAAAATTTTGTGAAAAATCTATGAAAATTGAAGCTAAAATAATGTCAAATTTTGAAAATCTTGGAGAAAACATGTGGTTTTAAAAAAATCATGCAAAATAGAGTCCATATGACCCCAAACCAAGCATTTTAAAATGGTCTATTAGCTCTTAGGTTTGTGTTTTTAAGAAAAACAAAGTGAGTAACATTGGTTCTATAACCAAAGATGGTTATGCTTACTAACTGATGATGTTTATCTAACTAATAATGGTTATACCAATAGTGATCGATGATGTCTATGCCAACTGTGTAAACCCATGACAAAGAAAAATGGAAAAAAAGTTAGAAAATCAAATTGCAAGAGTTTTAATGATCCAAATGAAGATTTTAAAGTTACATAATGATCTTCTTCATGTGTGGGATGTGTCTAGTCCCACTAGGCATGCCATATGTGAACTAATAATTTAACTAAGAAGAGGAGATTAGTATTGTGTTATGAATAAAATCGAATAAAAAAATACACTAAACTAACATCTTCATGCCTAGTTACTAGGGTGAGCTTAGTGAAGAAATACAAATAAACAAAGTACAACTAAAATGCAATAAAACACACATTCCTTACCTTCCTTGATGCTCCAAAAGTATTCTTTGATTGGCTTGCTCAATTTATGCTCATGAAGTCCTCATCAATGGAAGCTTAGCTACCTCCATCTCTCTTTGGCACCTTTGGCTTTGGCTTGGCATCAATTTGGCATGGTAACACTAGTTTTCATGAAGCTTTTGGAACCAATCCTGCATTATAACATTGCATAAATTAAGATTAGAAATGATGCTCATGACCTCTCTATTTATATATTTTTGAGATTGATCAGAATCAACTTGAACCATCCATCTCAAGATTGAGATGTGTGGCTAAGGATTAATCTATATTTGCAATTAAAATTGATAAATAGGCTCATCAATATTTGGGATAGAGGAACAATTAAGAGGCATGGAGGGCTTTAATGAGGCATGAGAGGTATGATTCCTAATATTTGTGGCATTTATAGCCTAGGGATGTCTTCCCAAGAAATGAGGTCACCTGATGATGCAGATGTTCAATATTCATTTCCAAAAATAAGTATTCAACAAGTTTTCATGGAATTCTTAATTAGGCTCTAATTTGGTTTAATTATCTCTTAGGCATGATTAAGCACTTTGTGCACAAATTACTCAAATTGATCAAAATACCTTGTTATTGGTCCAAACCTTGACTACATTACAAATGGAAGTCAATGTCAAATGTGTTGGAATTGTATTCCCATTTAGGATGTTACCAATAAAAAATAACAAAGGCATGCATATTTTGCAAGAGATTTGATAGGAAAGAGCAATCTGGATCACCTAGGTGAAAAATTGGCATTTTGACTCGAAATGATTTGATCAAAGTTAGTTGGCCATAAATTGCATTGCTCCATTTGGGATACCCTGGCCAAAATTGGCATTTGAATATGTCAATTTCAAATATTTTAATGTGCTTTAGTGTTTTTAAGCCAAATTGTCCATTTTAGGTGGAAATTGGTCAAAATCCTAGTTGGAGGTCATTGGTGGCCAGATTTAGGTGTCTACAAGATCAAATTTTATGGCAAGTGTAACACTTATATAAAATGTGCACAAATAATTATATTAGTTATTTGTTTATTTTATTTGAATTGATAATTAGTTCTTTTATTTTTATTAGATTAATTGTTTTATTTAGATTAGTTATTTGTTTTATTGACCTTAGATTAATTACTTATTCTTTTTCCTTAGATTATTTGCTTTCTCTTATTTATGCATTAGTTTAAATCTTCATTGCATTGTAGTTTCCAATTCATTCATTTTGTTCATATGCCTTGCATTTATTGTGCCTTAACTTAGGTTGTTTATTTTTTATTTTTTAACTTGATTATTTATTACCTTGATTTAGCTTAGAAATTCATTGGTTTTGTTTTATTTATTCATTAACTTCATTTATTTTAACTGGTTGATGACTAACTTTTGATTTTATCCTATTTTTTATGTTTGTTGTTTATTTGTTAGTTTTGTTAATCTTAATTGGTTGATGACTAAAATTATTAATTTCATTAATGCTTTGGTTATTTTTCTTAGATTGTTTGTTTGTTAATTTATTTTAATTGGTTGTTGAATTTTTATTTTTTTGTGCCTTTTTTTCTTAGTTATCATAGTTCTATTACATTTTATTTTTCACTTGATTATGGATTATCCGTATCTTGTACTTGAGTTATAGATATTTGTATTCACTCCTACACTTGATTTATTGAATTATATTTACTTGGGATTTGATTGTTCATATATTACAACTAAGTGGTTTATATTTTGATTTTAAATTGATTTTTCCATGCTTAATATACACATTGTTATTATAGTTGTCTATAACTATGATGCATAATATCACAAGCTACAACAAAAAATTAGGCCAATGGATATATCAAATAATGCAGTGGGCAATACTCCTCCTTGTTCACAACTTGCATATCCAAAATAAATCCAAAACCCATAAGTAACCAAATGTAGTCATATAAAATTCAAAAAATGGTAACTTTAGTGTGGCTAATGCCACCCAACCCTTAGGTCCCTCTCGCTTGCTCTGATAACCCTCATAGACATCTTTTCACTGATTTCCAATTATTCGTAGCCTTCCAAACTTGATCCCAGCTGAGATAGACCCCTCTTTCCATGAAATATCCATCCCCATAGGTCTCATTTACTTATGAAAATATCACCACACTAGGACTATAGCACTGGTGTAACTCTTATTCATTTTTGGTGCTGTTGTCCAAGTCTATTTTTGGCCCCAATGGTTAATTTTTTTTGGTTCCCCATCCTTTTCCTTTTCATCCTAACATGTATACATTCAAACCATGACAAATATATACCTATAAAATCCCATTCAAAGATCATTTGGAAAGGGTTGGGAATTATCACTAAGCAATCAAGAATACAAGCAAGACTACTCAAGCAATCTTCCCTATTCTCTACATAGAGTTAGCCAACACACTTAAAATATTATTAAAATAATTAAACCAACCCATAAACACATCAAAAACATCTATTTTATCATTATTCATCTTCATACACACAATTTCACAAAGCATGTCAAGTGGGAGAACTACATATGGCTTGATCCCTCTTTAAAGTAATGGTATGTAGGAAGTGTGACTACATAAGGGGTGTGGATCCACATCTAGTAAATTTTACACACACTCACCCCCCTTCTTACTCAAAATTGGTCAAATCACAATGGAAGATAGGGTTTGAAGAAACAATCTACTCTACAAACTTCTAGCTACCGAAACTTCATAGATAGGGTCACATAGACATAGCGAACAAAACCCAGATAGCTTAGATTCTTAAGATAATAGTGGTAGAGGTGGACTAAAATGCTAGTTCCACTCTTTTCTAGTTATATCACTCTTATCCAATTGGAAAATGAATTTTATATCTTAGTTTGTGATAGTGTCCCAATCCTGCACAATGAATTCCAGCCTTTGTCTCAGTCAGATCAATTAGTTTTTAGATAAGTCTTGTTTTCTTCCCCTTATTACTATTTTTAGAAAAGTTAAAATTGAAATCAAATTTTATAAAATAGTAGATTAATAATTACATATCTATTTACTTAGTTTACTACTTATACCTTTAACTAAATTAGGAATAATACACCAATATTCTCAAAATTGTTAAATCATTTGGTGAACCCGACTTATTGCATTTGTGCATAAAAACCCTAAAAAACCTAAGGTAAATTTCTTATTGATATTTATTATATTTTTATAATATTTTACCTGCATAATAAAATAAAAAATTATCATTATATTTTAAAATTTCTTAATAATTTTAAAATATATTTTTTCAAACCCTAGTTGCACATACTAGGTCCCAGTATTTTCCCAGTAATTTGCTAATAATTTTCTAAATTTTTACTAGCATATTTAAATCATAAAATCCATTCAAATTTCAAAATTCAATAGTCATTAAAAAAAAAATAAAATCAAAACCCTAGTGGCATCTACTAGGTCTCTTTAAATCACAAAATTTTTAATAAATTTCTGATTTTTTACTTGTATATATAACTTAGAAATTCACTCTCAATTTCAAATTTTCATAGTAAATTGTCAAAATATTTTATTTTCAAAAAAATTAGTTGCCTATACTAGGTCCCATTACTTCTTGGAGTATCACCTTACATCTATAATTAGATTCATAAAATGGATCTCACTTATTTATAAATTTTTATTACATTTTTTGCAAACAAGGAGACCATCATTGGTCCTATCATGTACATAAATGATGAAGTTTACCATATGTTAATGTAAAGTTTCATTCTTTCCCTTTCATGCTTAATTTTCATAATAAGGGATGATATTACAAAATTTATTGCTAAACATGCATTCTCTCTCTCTCTCTCTCTCTCTCTCTCTCTCTCTCTCTCTCTCTCTCTCTCTCTCTCTCTCTCTCTCTCACACACACACACACACACACACACACACACACACACACACACACACACACACACACACACACACATGCGAAATAATTTCCAACTCTATTTTACTAAATGTGTTAGAAATATTATGTTACAAGTAAAATATCTTTATGAATTAATGAAAAATTCCATGCTCTCTACCCTTTGATTTCTATCTCTCATATGGAAATTTTTTCAAGTTTATCTTACCCCACATATTAGACATATCATAGCACATGTAAAATTTCTTTATGCATTAGTGCATAGTTTCATGCTCTTTATTCCTTATTTTCTCTCTCTCATGTGGAATATTCTTTATAATCATATTGTTATACAAATTATAACTCCATTTTCATGCATTTTATCCCACATACATGGTTTCTACCTAGAGGATACATTGCATAAGCTAACAACTACCTGCCGAGTTTTAATGTCATATCTTATGCACAAGAAACAATTTCCTTCTTCTCCTCTCCCCCAAGAGGGTGATAGACACTTTACCTCTAACTAGGTCCATGCTATCACCACTCCAAAATGTGAATCAACCCATACTATTGTTTGTAATGCATACAATTATCCTATAGATTCTTTAAAACCTCTTCAACATATGTGCTTAAATGTTCAATTGAAAGCAACTAGGGTTTGAGCTTGTGAGACTCTAAGGGTTAAAATCACCAATATGAGAAAGTTAATTTCAGATTTAAAAAAATAGAATCAGATATTACATGACAAGATCACAACATTGGAAAATTAGATTATAATAAAAAATCCTCAAAGGCACCCTAGTGTCAATCATATATATGCACTTTCACCTAGTCAATTACTTGCAAGAAATGTTACATACCAACACAAGAAATCAAAATAAAATAAATCTAAAACTAGTGATTCCAAAGTCATTCAATGATAAAATAAGAGTTCAAGTGAGGTACTAAGGGAAATGATTAAATATAACTTGATCAAACTACATCCTCTACATCTAGTGAGAAGATCCAGATATTATTGTGTATATCATAGAATGCATGGGCATCACATAGATTAATGTTTTATATTAAAACACATATACAATATATAATGGATAATTATAATCCTGTAAAAGGTAAATAAATAAAAAAATCCACATTGACATAGGATCACATTCACAAAGGGTCAAATTTAGAAACAGTACAAAAGTGGTTACCAAATCATAACTCAAAACAATAAAAGGATCAAAAAGCAAAATTAAAGCCAAAAACAATATCAAAAGCATAGGTAAAGAAAAAAAAGAGGAAAATATACCTCTCTAAAATGAGGCTAAACTTTTAAATTAGTATGGGTTTGGTCAGAAATATCTACAACAGTTTGATTTTCAAGGTCAAGGGTTGGGCAAGCATGTTCAAGGCATCACTATTCCTATTCTAGAAGTTGATAATGTTTGTCACCAAAGTTTTGGATTTATTGAACATCCTAAGGAAAATAATTCACAAATATAGTTCATTAAATGAAAATATCCAAATACAAAAAAAATCAACACTAGCATTGTATTGGTTCAAAATCAAGATGATAATCATGAGTGGAACAAGATAGGTTATTATAATTTCCAAGATATGGACAATAAATCAAAATATTCTAAGTCTTATTCATATCCATTCCCTCATGTTTCACACTCACACATGATTCCTTTGTTTGATACATGAAACCATGATAGGGAGTCTCCCATGAGACTCATCGGTTAGTATCATCTCTTCTCAACCTTACTTGTACATAATTTCTCAATTTTGTGTACATAATATTCTTATAATTAATTGTATATAGATTATTTTGAAATTATTATACATAGTCTTCATGTACTTTATTGTACATAGCTCAAAATTTCAAAAATTTCAAAAATATTCAAATATATAAAAATTCCAAATATATACAGAAAAAAACACCAAAAATATTTTGTTTGTATGCATCATCCATGCTTTACACTTCTAGTACAATGCTAGACTTACATTTGTTGTTTTATGCTATTGTTTGTAAATTTATCTAAATTAACATGCTTAAATTGATATTATTTGAGTGTCTACAGTGACATTCAGCTCTTTGATTGCTTTACTCTACACATTAAGGGGGCAGCCTACTTCTACATTCAAGACATACATCGATATACATACCCACTGGGGGCATCTTATACATGACTACACCATATAGGTTATGTTATTCCTACAATACACACTCTATTTATCATGTTGATGTATATTATTTACTAGCCTACACATATTAATCTATCAACACTCACTAGTATATAGAACTCATATATTTCTTAGCATATACCTAGTCTTATATTACTATGTGTTTTATACTTTCACCTTATTTCTTTGATTAGTTAGATACGATTATATTTTTAGTAATTACATGCTTTACTTTTTTACTTAGCGTAGTTAGATTATTTTCATTTCTTAGTTCCTATTTTTTATCTTGTATGTGTTTTAGGACATTTTCCAATGTCCTTTGCTTCTATTTATGTATGTGCCTTTGAACATTTATTTATGTCCCTTGTTTATGCTCTTCTATATGAGTGTGGCCCTCATGCCAACCCTTGCTTATTTCAATTATATGTGTATGCAACATTTGAACATGCCTTATATGCTTGATTTCTAGTTTGAGTGACATGTGCCCATGTCCCTTATTTGTGTGGCCCCTTGGCCATCCTTGTATGATTCTTACTTCTTGCCTTATGTACTTGTTTCTTGTTTGATTCTCATTATTTTTAATGCTATGATCCACATCATGTATTTATCTTGATTTCTTGAATGCCATGATTGACATCATACTCCATCCCTCCAACTAATAACTAACTAGACTTTCATTTCTAGTTCAGTACATTGTACATGTTATTACATTTTTATATCCAGCTATGCATACCCCTATTGATCTAACAATCTCTCAATACAAATCATTTTATATCTTGAGATATCTTATCGATTATTATTACTATATCATGTATCTTTGTATCATAACACACTTGTATGGATATTTATTCTAAGGGTAGTCATTATAGGGTATTCATTCCTACCTTTAGAAGAAGGGGAAAGACACAAGGGTTTTGTATTAGAGATCAAAGCTCCTAACAGTAAAAAATCTAGCATTTAACACACCCAAAATAGTAACCAAACATCAAAACAGTCAGAACAGACCAGGAAGATAGTAAGAATATCAGAATAATTACCAAATTTAGCCCAAGAAAATAGCACCTAACCTATATTATAGTGCTAGTGCCATTAGTGTCCACTTTTGGTGCTCCTATCCAAACAACAAAAAACTAGACTTTTCAAAAGTAGGTAGAAAAGTAGGTTCAACTATAGTTTTGCACAACTATAATAGTTTAGAATCAATAGTTTTCAATCCACTTTTGCTTAGAGAATATAGATATAGGGGGAATCATGCAAGACATGATGGCTCTCACTTCCAGTTTTTGATACAACAGTTGATATAACTTCTAGATCATAATCCATGTTTTAGACACCAGTGATTTAGGGCAATGTACATGGCACATTTTTTTTCTTTTCCTTTTCAAGTTCAATATTACCCAGGCATTATTATTAGTTACATGTATTATTCCATCTATAGATGGTTGGAATCATTTTGGAATGGATTTCATACAAGCCTAACTTACATATTCTCAAGTTCTTTAGTTATCGAGTGGCTTTCATACAAGCCTAGTACACTAGTTTAGAGTGGCTTTTATACAAGCCTAATCTCCATCTTTCAAAGTGGCCAAGAGTGGCCTAGTTTTTAGCATATATTTAGATATCCATACCAACATTTTTAGATCATAGTACATTCATGAGCTTTATGAGCCATCTCACATGACACATATTTCATAATGGTATCCATTCATAGCTTCACTTCATGAGGAAATAATGGATCCAAATGACTAGATAGCCTTTGTATTCTTGAGCCACCCATTTAGAAGGATTGGACCCATAGTTCAGACATTGATTAACACACACATGACCACCTAGCTTCACTTAATTGGAAATGATGAATATAAATAACTAACTATCCTTTGTATTCCTTAGACACTTATTTAAAGGGATTGAACACACAATCCAGACATTGATTAACACACAAATGACCACCTAGCTTCACTTAGTTGGTGACAATGGAGCCAAAGATACAACCTTTACATTCTTGAGCCACTTATAGGGAATTTAGCACTTAGCTCCATTCATAATATTAGTCTTGGTTCAACACACATTCAACATTACTCAATATCACTCAACATCACAATAGGTTTTGTATTAGTTCATATACTCGATGAGGTATATTTGTTCATTTATCTTCCTCTCTCTCTTACCCAAATTTGTACATTCTTATTTTAGATATAATGTATCTAGTAAAAACTGATTTACTCTTTGTTTTTCTTTTAGATTTTTACTTCACAACATGATCTCTCTAGGCACATCCAGCATCACATAGCTTCATGAGCTTCACCCTTTATAGGTAAGTTTAGGTACACTTTCTATTTTTCCTTTATCTTATTATTTTGCTTTGTTGCATCACTAAGATAAAGGTGGGGCAAATATAGTCATATAAAATGAGAAAATTGATAACTTGAGTGTGGCTAATAACACCCAACCCTTAGGTCCCTTTTACTTTCTCTCATGACCCTCATATGAATCTTTTCACTAATTCCTAGTCATCTATAGCCTTCCAAACTTGATCCCAGCTGAGTCAGACCCCTCTTTACATGATAGATCCATCCTCCTAGGTCTTTTTTGCCTAGGAAAATATCACCACACTAATACTATAGGGTTGGTTCCACTCCTATCTACTTTCAACATTATTTTCTAAATCCATTTATGGCCTTAATGATCAATTCTTTTCAATTCCCCATCCTTCTTCTTGTTATCCTAATGTGAGTACATTCAACCCATGACAAATAGATCCATATAAAATCACATTCAAATATCATTTAGAAAGGGTTAGAAATTATCATTAAGCAAGCAAGAATACAAGCAAGACTACTCAAGAAATCTTCCCTATTCTCTGCATACAACTAGTCAACACACTTAAAATCTTATTCAAATCCTTACACCAGTCCCTAACCATCTCAAGCACATCCAATTTATAATTTTTCATCTTCATACACACAATTGTAAAAAACACATCAAGTGGGAGAACTACATATGGATTGATCCTTCTTTAGAGTATTGGTATGTAGGCAACATGCCCACACAAGGGGTGTAGATCCACATCTAGTGAATCTTAGACACACTAACCCCCCCTCTTTCTCGAAATTGGTCAAAGCATAATGTAAAATATAGTTTTAAGGAATAATCTATTTTATAGGGATCTCTACATACTTCCAACTACCAAAACTTCATAAATAGGGTCACACAGACATAGCAAACAAAATCTAGAGAGATCAGATTCTTAGGACAATAATGACAAAGGTAGACTACAACACGAGTGCCACTCCTATCTAGTTCTAACTTTATTATCCAATTAGAAAATGAATTTTAGATCTTAGTTTATGATAGTGTCTCAGCCCTACACAGTGAATTCTAGCCTTTGTCTCAATTGGATCAATTAGTTTCCAACTACGTATTGTTTTATTCCCCTTATTACTATTTTTTTAAAAGTTCAAATTGTAATAAAATTTCAAAAATTAGTAGCTTAATAATTACATATTTATTTACTGATTTTACTACTCAAACCCTTTAACTAAATTAGGAATAATACACCAATATTCCCAAAATTGTTAAATCACCAAATCATCATGATTATATTATGTGCTAATACAAATGTGCATCTCTGAATATATATATATATATATATATATATATATATATATATATATATATATATACATACATACATACATACATATACATATATATACATACATACATATACATATATATATATATATACATATATATATATATATACATATATATATATATATATACATATATATATATATATATATATACATACATATATATATATACATACACACACACACACACACACACACACATATATATATATATATACATATATACACACACACACACACACACATATATATATACATATATATATATATACATATATATACATATATACATATATACATATATATGTATATATGTATATGTATATATATATATATATATATATATATATATATATATATATATATGTATGTATATATATATGTATGTATATATATATAAGACACATAACATAAGTGAATAAAAATAGTGCAATATCTCATATACATGGTAATACAATGAATGAAAAAGCATAAATGTTTAAATGCAAATAATCATCAACAATGTTAAATCATCACATCTAAACATGAGATTAACATGATAATAAACATACCATAACATATATCAAAATAATAAAAATCTATGTACAAAGGACTCTAAGGATGAAATATGGGTGTCAATATATATAAGTCACATAACATAAGTGAATAAAAATAGTGCAATATCTCATATACATGGTAATACAATTAATGAAAAAGAATATATGTTTAAATGAAAATAATCATCAACAATGTTAAATCATCACATCTAAACATGAGATTAACATGATAATAAACATACCATAACATATATCAAAATAATAAAAATCTATGTACAAAGGACTCTAAGGACCAAATATGGGTGTCAATATTGATAGGTTGTCATTATACCTTTCATTTAACCAATCAATGGATTGGTGTCATTTTCTACCAGGGTCAATGTCCAAGGATATATGCAATGATATTTTGGATATTTGAGTTAACAATTCGTTATTTGGGAGATGTTTACACTCCTATTGATGTCTAAATCCTAAAGACAACAAATAAGATTCTAATTCTATGTTGCAAAAAAAAAATCTAGAAAGTTTTGCTAATTAATTATCTCCTATGGAATTCCTTATTAAAAGGATTCTTTGGTTCAAAACATCAATAGCTAAAACTTAAATATTTGGCATAAGACACTACAGTGTCCTCACTCAACTTGATTGATTGGTTAGGATGGTGTTGTATTTTAGAATGTGAGAATGCTTATTACCTATTATCACCTAAACTACTTCCTGATAGATTCTAAATATGGAGATGAGTCAATAAAGTCTCTTATTCAAGGGTGGTTATATTCTATACGTGATGGGCAAGAGGGAAGAATGAGGTGGGGTTACATAAAATGGGTAAGAATCCAAATTTTCAAATCTAGACTCAAAAAGTGAGAAGGGTGATAGAGATGGTTCCAAATCAGAGATGTTGTCAAGATATTCTTAGATAGAAGGAATATTTCATGAGAGAGGTAAGTAATCTATCACTATTTCTCATGGTTCTTTTTCAAACTCTACTTCATGGTGTGATAGATTAAAGGGATCTATGGTAAAAAATGACTCAAACCCTATGGAGCTTCTGAAAACCATAAAGGATGGTAAGAGTCTTCATCTTTAAATTACTCTAGATCTAATAAAATGATCCTCCTCAAGGATGACCAGGCATTAGTAGGAGAATTTATGAGATCAAAACCCAACATTAACACTTTTAGATCATGATATTAAATGAAATGGAATACAAAGGGACACATGGAAATTTTAGTAATAGTCAATGGTTTCTTCATGATTAGATTTAACAAACTAAAATACAATGCAATGATACCAATAGGAGGACCTTGGTTCTTTGGTAAATATGGGATTTTCCTCAAAAAATGGGAACTAAGATTTGATCCAGAAAGAGAAAATATAAATATGATGCCCATCTAGGTGAGACTTCTAGGTCTACCCATATAATTTGGGGAAGACAAATTATTTGTTAGCATAGCTAAATATTTGGATTATCTAATATCACTTGACTCAGTAATTAGGGTAAGGTCTAGACTAGTACATGCTATATTCTATGTTAATACATTTGTGAACTAAGAAATAACTAATTTAATAGTTATATATACACCCTATGGAACCAAATCATAAAGGATCAAGTTTGAAAGATCAACATTATAGTGTGAAAATGTCACAAACTAGGACATTTAGCCAATATAGAAATAAAAATCATAGATTCACAAGTAAACCCAAAGAGGGAGAGTCCAAACAACCATAAGGAAGGGTAAATACATCTCAAAATAACAAAATAGGCGATGCTCATCAAAAAGGGAAAATGAAAATTTTAGAAAAGATTAAGCAACTAACTCTAGATGGTTATAACACAATGCAGGAGAATAAAGAGATCAGAACTGAAGTTATCCAACAAGAAACATATGGTCAAAATAAAGAATTCAACACCAACAAACCACTGTTGTATAATAAATTCCAAATTTTGGAATAATATTTAGATGATGAGGATTAGAAGGACCAAGATTTAGATGTAGATGAAAATGGATAGAATGAAGGGGAATCAGAAGAAAAATTAAAGAGATTATTAGTGAGGAAAAGTTGGGTAAAAAAATAACTCTCCAAAAAAAAAATCACAAGTGAAGGCCTCATCTATTAGATTCAATAAAAGAAGTGCAAAATTTCTACACATTAGAACTCCCCCAATGACAGGTAGACCATCTAAGAATAATTTGTTTCAAAACTTAATATAGGCATAAATAATAGATAGACATAAAAAAACCTCATTTTTAAGGGAGATACACCTAAATAAGTTAAAAATGTTGATTCTTTCCTAGAATATTAGGGGGATGCATAGTGTAGGAAAAAATAAAGTCTTTAAAGAGTTTATAAGGAATAAAAAAAGCCACTATTTTGGCCATACAAGAATCTAAAATTAAGGAGAACTATTTCCAGTAACATAAATAAGTGTATTAGAAAGAAGCAAAAGTAAGTTGTGTAAGTGCATCAAGATCTTTAGGTGGTCTAATCACCTTTTGGGATCCCAAATACCTTATAAGAGATCCCATCCTCAAATTGTAGAATCATCTTGCAATCTTATTCACAGACATCAGTGAAAACAAACAATGAATTTTTTCTAATGTTTATGCTTTGAACACTAGATCAACATGCAAAAAATTATGGGAAAACATTAAAAACTTTAAAAGTAACTGAAAACAACTTCCTTGGATTTTATTTGGTGAAAATTAACCCTCCTCTGCATCTTAGAGATTAAAAAGGGGGCAATTTTGGGCATCTTGACAGCATGGAGGATTTTTCTTCTTTTATTACTGACTTGGGAGTCATAAATCTTGAGCTTTATGGTCCAAAATTCACCTGGACTAATAGAAGACTCAGAGAGAATCTCATTCAAAGTATATTAGATAGAATATTCACCTCTTTAGAGTAGCTTTAATAGAAAGATTTTATCCTAAATTCTCTCCTAAAAGTTGGGTCAACCCATTCTCCATTAGAATTAATCATTAAAGATTAAAAAACTAAACTTATTAATCACCCTTTTCACATGGAGCACATGTGGTTTACCCATTTAAACATACAAGATAGAATGTTTGAATGTTGGATTAAAAATAATAGAGGGACATTTATGTTTAATCTTGCGGAAAACTTCAAAAAGATCAAAATTAAGCTCAAATAGTGGAACAAATAGGTATTTGGCAATATTTTTAAGCATAAAAAAAAATCTAAAAGAAGAGTTGATTAAAATTGAGGTTAAGGGGTATGATCTCCAAATACAAAATAGGGAAAAACAAATCTTGTGCAACTATCATACAATAATAGCTAGAGAAGAATCACTATGGATGTAAAAATTAAGAAATATTTGGCTTAAAGAAGGAGATAAAAACACAAAATTCTTTCATCTTTCAACCCTCAAGTACAAGAAACACAACACCATCAGGGAGATTACTAATAAATAAAGGTAGATCATTGAAGATAAAGAAGAGATTAAGTGCAATTCTACAAAAACATGTATAAAAATGATTTTAAAAAAAACATTGGTTTTGAGCAGGAATTTTTGAGTGTCATTCCAGAGCTAATAAAGTAAGAGGAAAATTCTATGTTATTGGAACCCACATCTAAGGAGGATCTTGAATTCCTCATTTCTATAATGAACCTGAATAAATCCCTGGGACCTAAAAAATTCCCATTACTTTCTTCAAGACCTTTTGGGGCATTATAGGAGAAGATATTACTATTGTGGTTGATGAATTCCTTGAGTTAGGGTAGTTTCTTAAGTAGTTTAATCATACCTTTCTCACGCTCATTCCCAAGAAATAAGGGGTAGTGAATGTGTCTAATTTTAGACCTACAAGTTTGTGTAATTCTTTCTATAAAATCATCACTAAACTTATCACCATGAGAATGCAACTTATAATGGAAAAAATCATGCAGGTGTAGCAAGGAGGGATTGTTCTAGGAAGGCAAATCCAAGATAGAGTAATTATTGTACATGAGGCTATTCATTATATGGAGACCAGAAAAAAGGAAGCCATGATCCTTAAGCTAGATATGACCAAGGCCTATGATAGATTGGATTTTGAATTTCCTTAATAGGGTCTTAAATCAATTTGGCTTCAATGAAAAATTTACGAAAATCATAAGAACTTACACGTCTACTTGTATGTTCTCTATTCTTATGAATGGAGTAGCTCAAGGATACTTTAGAAGTGCTAAAGGTGTTAATCAATGAGACCCTCTATCACCCTTCTTATTTATTATCATGGTTGAGTCTTTAAGTAGGTACATTTTTAAGGTATTAATGGATGCTCAACTTAGAGGCTTCAAGCCAGCCAGGTAGGCTGAGCCCATCACTCATCAATAGTTTACTGATGACACCATCTTGCTATCAGAAGATTCTATCTAGGAAGCAAGGATATTGAAGAAAGTTTTGGTCATGTATGAGAAAGTTACAAATTAGAAAATCAATTTTGACAAGAGCTCAATTTATTTTTTCAACACTACAAAAGCTAGACAAAATACAATTGCTAGTATCTTAGGTTGTTAAGTTAAAAACCTGCCATCCACTTATCATGGTATTCCCATTATCAAAAATCAATTACAATCAAACACCTAGAACCCACTAATTGAAATATTCCAAAAAATACTTAGAGGGTGGAAAGGGAAACTCCTCTCTCAAGCAGGGAAAGTGGTCTTAATTAAATCAATCTTTCAAAGCCTTCCAATTTACACTCTTTCTCTCTTTAAATTACCAAAATGAGTGGAATAAATTCTAAATAAAATACAAATAAATTTCTTATGGAATGAATATGAAGGTAGGAGCAAATTCCATCTAGTCTCTTGGAACAAAATATGCAACAACAAAATATGTGGAGGCCTAGACATAAGAAATATTCAAAGGATCAATAAAGTTATGATATCCAAGTTTGTGTGGAGATTCATTAATACTAATTCAACCTGGAGTAATATATTGTCTCACAAATACCTTCAAGGGATAAACCTTGGTGTCATTTTAAAAGATGAGTAGTTCACTAGAGAATTACACATAAAACTTTCTAATTGAGAATAGGGAGCTCATTCTCAAAGGATCCATATGGTAAATGGGAAATGGTATGAATATAAACTTTTGGAATTAAAAATGTAACACTAAGGTAGCCCATATTCAAAGGAATATTGAACATCATACACAAGATCATATAACATAGAAATATAGGGAGTGTATTGTTTATTATTGGCAAACAAGAAATGGGTTTAAACACTAGATTGAAATTATCTTGGATGGAGTTAACCAAGATGATCAGAAAAAAATTTATGACCTTAATCAGGCCATCAAAACCATTCATAACTCAAAAATAGATAAGGAATACAAGCTAATGTGGATTGGTTCTTTTGACAGGAATTATAATATCAAAGTTAGGTATGAAAGAATCTCCCAAAACTAAGATGCCGAGGTGAGATAAAAAGGTATATAAAAAAAATAAATCACTTTAAAGATAGGTTTCTTTTCCTATTGACCATTAAAGAAAATATTTTGATGGTTGACAATTTAAAGGAAAAGGGTTTCATCATAACTAACATATGTGTCTTATGTAAAGAAGATAATGAAACCATTTCTCATCTCCTCATTAATTTTAAGTATACACAAAAAGTGTGAAATTTGATCTTGAAGAAATTTTAATATCTCATGGGCCAACCCAATAACCTCAATTGAATTTTATCTAGCTTGGAGCTATCCTTTTAAAAACCCTAAACTTAAAAAGTTATGGAACCTTACCCTTCCACACATTTGGTCAGGGATATAGGGAACTAGAAACAATATCATATTCAAGGATAATAATTACTCTAGTAAGGTGACCTCAAAAATGACATTCTTAGTTATTAAGGAGAATTAAAACTCCATAAAAACTAAAAAAACAAGGAAATCCTATCTTTTAAATATTTACCTACATAAAGCTGGTAGATTGATTTATCAAGCATAGGAAAACTAGATCTTAAAGAGGAAGTTTGAAAGAGAACCAAATGGAAAGCTCCAGCTGAAGGATAGATGAAATTGAATTTTGATGGTATGTCAAAAGGAAATCCAAGAATTGTAGGAGGAGGAGGAATCATTAGAGATGCTAAATGAAGGCTAATTAGGGATTATACAAAAGATATGGGTACTAAGACCAATCATTGGCCAGAGGCTCTAGTTGTCCTTTGGGGCCTCAGACTAGATAAATAACTAAATATCCAAAATCTAGAAGTGGAAGGGGACTCCATGAACATAGTCAATTGTCTAATTGGAAAATATTCCCCAAGATGGACTATAAAAACATTATTGATGAAGCTAAGACAATCCTAAACTCATTTCAATAGGTTCACATTCTTCACACTTATAAGGAGGGCAATGGAATTATTGATTGGTTTACCAATGAGGGAATAAGCAATGTGGGTTTCAAAACATTACTAGACCATGAGAATCAATGTAGAGAGATACTAACAAAAATAGCTAATGAAGGGAAGAACTCTTTTATCAATATATAATTATATGGTCCTCTTCCTCATGTCAAGGGGAGACTTTATAATATCAACCAATATGTGAGATCTTAGACCCATCATCCCCAATTCCATTTGGGATAAGCATCTAGAAAGGGATAAAGAACATGTTGTGCCTCATAATTCACTCCATAGAAGTTTCAATGATGTTTCTAAGTGGTGTTTTAGAGACAAGAAATGCATTCCAAATCCCTGTGTGAATAATAAAACCAAGATGGGATTACCCAATAGAATTGAGCTCAAGCTCTAGCCTGAGGTTAAATCTAATATAAAAGTCTATAATACCCTATGGGTGGGGGGTATTTATAGATTCATAGAAAAAGTTGAGGGTTTTTATAGGCATTTATCCATTTAGTTTGCCAGAGCATGGGAAGAAAGGGTTGTAAATATCAATGGTGTCATGTTAGAAATAACCAAAGAACTGATTACTCATGTGATGGGTCTAAGCATAGAATAAACCAAAATATAATACAATCCTAGGGATTAAAAAATGGAAAAAGAGGCATTCCTAGAGGAGGGTGAGTAACTAGAAAAGTTACACAATGGTTTCAATAGGGAATCTCTCTCCAAACCATTTGCTAAGGTAACTTTCCATTTCATTCAATATGTTCCTTTAGAAGGTTGATATAATGTTGTTAGGTGGTCCATGTTTAAGATGTTAAATTACTTTAGACATGGAGTTAGTTTTTCCTTCCATTTTTCATTCTTAAGTCTATGGAAAACTCCATACAGAAATACAAAAGTGGTAGTTACATAGCCCCTAGACATGAGGGAATACTTTTACTTATATATAAATACTCTAAGGGAATGAACCAATTTATGCCTGATCTTTCCCAAAAAATGAATAAAAATGAATGTTGGATTGGTAGATATGATAAAATCAAGAAAATCACCATTAAATACCTAGGAAAATAGAGCAGGGAAGTTGGCAACAAGCCAATTGAAATTGAGAAAGTAAAAGCTAACACATGAAAGGAACATAACACTGAACCAAAGCGTATCAAAAAACACTTAAGAGAATATTCTAATGGAAACTTTGAAGACAAAGATAAAACTAAACCCAAGGATCTCAAAAAACAACATACCCCTCTTTACAAAAAGGGGGCAATGAAATTTGTTATTATGGATAGTGACAATGAAGAGGGGGAAGAGGACTATGGAAATAGAGATTAAAAACCAAAAGGAGAAGAATCTAACTGATAACATTGAGAAATAAGTGAATTATTAATGTTAGAAAGATAAAAACAAGGAGTTTAAACAAATTAAGAACTCGCTCAAGAATAGGGAGAACATAACAAGTTGACTGAAGTGCTTGATTTATAAAAGTTTCTCATTAGATGGTTCATGAGGGAAATGTCAAGCATAAAAAACAAGATTAACAGTTTACAATAGGAAAATGAAAAATTATCTAAAGTTTGGATGGATAAAGAAGAGGACCTGTAGATATAAAGACAGCTTCAGGGTTGACCTACTTGAACATGACAATGAGGATCTCTGGAAAAAACTCAATTTCATTATAAATTTTAGTAAAACCAATATGAATGAAGGTCTATAGAATATGTAAAATCTCTATGAACACCTCAAAGAGCTATTTGATCCTAGCTATATAGGTAAGGGAAAGGAGATAAAGGGCCAATGCAATAGTGGAATCCACAACTTAAACTGTGAAAGCATTATCAAGAAAATTGACACTAATCTTATCAACATGAATGCTTGTTGGGAAGACATCTTGATAATTATGGTTTAATCTAAGTTATTTGGCTGTGTGAGAGAATTTTTTTAGCTATTCTCTTGTTTTTTTTGTGTTGTGGTCTATGATTCCCTTTTGGGATGCTTCTTTTATTTTGGTTCTTCTTTGTTTTGACATACTCCTAGGGTTTGGGGACCCTAGTTCAAAAAAATACCCCCATTTAACCTCAATAAAAAAACTCTCCCATTAACTTTACTCTTATGAGAATTGAAGGATACACTTTACATAAAGAAAACTCACTTGCATTGAATTGAGATAAACTTTGCATTTAATGAAAGTACACTTTCATTAAAAGAAAACACACTTGCATTAAAAGGGAAATCATACTTTTCATTGAAATGGAAATCACACTTTGTAATAAAATAAAATATACCTAATCAAAATAAATACACTTTTAAACTATAAACTAGAAATACCAATTGTCTTGATCTTTGGAGAGAAGTGGGCCCTTGCTCCTTCCTCAGAATATGATCAACTTTTACTTAGTAATGGAATGGAATGTTGAAATTTATTAATACTTAATTATCAAAAGGAATATATACATATGTTTATAATTCTTCAAAAATACACTTGAATGTTTCTTCTCTCTATTCTGTTCTCTATTATCTATTTCCTTGAAATGAGAAGGAAAAATGTATTTAAAGCTCATTTCAATAACTATTCTCAAAATACAAAATTTAGAAATATAAACAAATAAATCCACTTATTTAAATTATAATATCTAGGAATAAGATCCCATGCTTATAAAAAGACATTGGAACTAATTCAACTAATAATAGACTGAGTATAACTAACATATATTTGAAGAGATCATGTCCAGTTTTATAAAATAAAATACATTTATATCCAAATAATTTTAGATAACTAATGTGAATATTAATGTCTAAAAAAATATATATAATGAGGGAAAATATATATATATGTACAGTAGATATCTTTGGAATTGCCATATTGATCTTTAGAGTACAACTGGGCATATTTGAAGTGCAACTAGGCATCTTTGAAACACGACTAGATAGGTCTTCAGAGAATCTTCAAACCTAAAAATTTTTAGAACTTAAATAAGGATATTTATAGCTCAATGTGTTCTATACCAAGTGTTCAAAACTATTTCCAAAAAGGTATTTCTAAAACTATTGATGACTTCTCAAAATAATCCTACCATAGAGATGTATTTCTGTATGCAAAACTATACTCATTTCATCCAAGTTAGACACAAATAACAAGATATATAATCAAAAATGTATCACATATAAATAAAATATAATTTTACTCATTTCCTACTTAGATGATACCTTAACTATTAAATGTAATGAAAAATATAACTAAGAGGCAACACTTATGGATAGTTTAGATGAGATATAATGAGCTATATAGAATGTTCATCATTTTCTCCCCACACTTTAACTTTTACAAGTCCTCTTATAAACCAATGGGCAAACTATTATTTAATATAGGATTCTAGATTCCAACTATTGATTGAGATCATAAATTTTAAAGTGATGTCCCTAATCACAATGATTTCTAGGCAAAAACCCTAAATCTCTTATGATAGTATGTAACCATGATTAAAATTCTATTTATACCTAATTGTGACAATTTCACCAAGAAGAAATGATACAAATGAGAATACGTGTCCTAAATATCATTCCAATCCAAACATATGACCCTCCTTCTTCCAAGAGCTACATGATAATATGAGCAAGTGCCCTAGCTCTCCAAAGACTCTAACTAATGGTACTAAAATTCATGACTTCCTTACATTTCAAGGAAATAAGTAAAGTCTCCCATCTATCCATACTTACATTGATAGAGCTAAAAGAAATATAGATAACAAAAGATTATAAGGTTTCTACATTTTATCTTAAAGACTCATGATACTTATTTTTCATGTATATATGATACAAAGGCTGGAAGGTAGTAAGAAAATTGTGAGCTTCTAGAAAATGAGGTCTCATACATAAGCTTGTAGTATTATATAATTCCAAGAATAGATTATGTGCTTGATCCCAAAAATTTTGATTTCTCATGGTGTAAATAAAAGTACATGATTGTGTTTCCCCCCAAAAACAAGTTAAACAAAAATCCAGACTGGTGTCCCAATAAAATGTTGCAAAGGTAAAACTCACAAATTTGATATTGTCTTTATGTGGTACTTTTAAGAAAGACATCCATGAAAATGTATTCATATTAAATAACATGGAGAAAACCAAGAGAAATAAATTGCATTTTTCACAATTTTTCATGAAGAAATAGAACATACAAATAAGAAGGTTTTTTACAAGATAATAATTTCTCAACAATTTCACAAATAGTCTGAGCTTTACTACAACTGTTATTGAGACTCTACTTTGATTTTGACATTATTTTCTTCCAATTTATTATTATTATTATGAACTTTATTCAAAATTTAAATCATATCATGAAGGGGTAGAGGACAAGAAGCAATAGCCCTTGTGGTCCCTTAAGTCTGTACAACTATTTCCCTTGTTTCCCTTTGTATAACTTGTATAATAGTTTATAACTCAACATTCTAAGCTACCAAATCTTGTATGCAAGTATTTTGTTGACCAAGAAATGTATTTTTACTAGCAAGAGTATTATAAATTATCAATCTAAACATCCTTACTAGAAATAGAATTTGTAGATTATCAATTTGAGCATACTTATTTATAAGGGAATTTTATAAAGTGCCAAGTTCATGAGATTGTGAGAACAATTGATTATGAATTATAGTATGTTCAGTATTAAATATTGTGATGATTACTTCTTGTTCTATCCTAATCAATATAATCCTCATATCTCCTTTCCAAACTATAAATGGTTTGGTCCTTACCTTGTAAGATTAGTTTAAGAAAATCTAGCTCTAGTTATTGTTGTCAAATAGTTTCTTCATGATATGATAGGGTCATAGCATGATATAAATCTTTGTCTCCATGAGCAAGCTGAGGAAAAGATGAAGCTTATTCTATAATTGGAGATTTACCCTTATCAATTGTGGAATGTAAGGGTATTTCTTATTCTTTAGCTACAATCTATTGTGTAGGGGCTTGTATTTATTCAACTATTTGTTCAACATCCATAACTTCTATGTGATAACTTAAAATTCCCAAAATTTTATCTACTTGTAATTCACTTTATTATTCCTCTTGAAGAATCAATCAATGACTTCATTAGGGTTTGATAGATGGATTAGTTTTTTCTTATGAAACCCTCATTTTTCTTCTTGACCTTTAGCACAACATATTTAGAGTTGTAGGCACTAAAGATGAACCTTCCTCTATTATTGTTATCATGGGAGGATAAATAAGACATTGTGATTTCTTACTAGGAGTTTGGAGTGATTTTCATATAAATTAAGACCAAGATTTATCACCCTTAGGTTTCTTTAAGAAATAGTGCTGACAGATGAGATTAATTAAACCATTATGTTTATTTTACCTAGTGCCCCTTTTTAATTTCTAAGCTACATTAATTATAACATGGTGAAGAAAATATGGTAGGTTTATGTGACATTCAGGTCTGGTGGTTCCTTTCCTCAAATGAATGAAAATTCACATATTATCACCACCGACCATAGTGAACTATCCATCATAAGTGAGGTATTTCATGATCCAATATGTGACATTATGCCATAGAGGTGGAAGACTATCCTGAATGATTTATCTAGCCATGCCTTTTGGAGTTTTGACCAACTTAAGATGGGGCTAATTACCTTTAATGAATATTTGAATTATATTGACAAAACTTAATTTGTCACTAAAAACCACACCTTATTTAGGAATCCTTGAAATTTCACTGATAATCAAGGAATCAATAGGAATATACTCACCCTAGAATACAAAATGATCTTCATCAAAATTTTATAAAAAATCCTAAATAATATACTCCTAAAAACCCTAAAAATGTCTTTAGGAAATTGAGCAGTCCTACTATTTCAAAAATAACCCTAGTAGATTCATATTGTAATAGAGGTTCTACTAACTCTGGTTCACTTTTCTTCTTACCCCCCATCTTTGTATTTGTTCACAATATTTTTGTAAATTTGTTTACATGATGAAAAATTGAGATTGAAATTTCATAGAGTACTAAGGAGGGCAAGGAAGTTGGGAGATGATGCAATAATGAATTTTAATAAAAGGGTATCATGAAATTATAGCAAAAATGATGGCTAATAACTTCAGATCACACACAATTTTAAGAAGGGAATACTTTTTGGGGTAAACATCAATGATGTGGTGTGAGAGATCATACTTGGTAACACTTGAAATGATATTCACAATGATTTAAAAATTAGGTCATATCTTTTGAAAATATCATTAGAATAACCTCACATCAAATCTTGAAATTCATAAATGGTAATGGATTCAGTCACATCCATATGGAATTAAAAGAACTTATCCATATTTAGAAGTGTTGTTTACCTTATGGTCACCCATGTAGAACATAAAATATAAAATGTCTAACCTATTGGGAAGGAAATATAATTTTACCTCTACTATAAGGATCTATGATTATATCCTAAAGTTTCCATGTGTCTTGTAAGGATAAACAATTTTGATAATATAAGTTAGTTTACAAGATAATAGTTCATGTTTATTGCAAAAGTTTCATCTAAAAAGTGTCATTTTTGGTTTTCACTTTTTAGTGTATATATATATATATATATATATATATATATATATATATATATATATATATATATATAAATAAATTTTTTAAGGGAGGAGAGCCACCATTTGTTGGTTTTTAGCATTCCCCCTTATTGTATGTCTACTACAAAGATCATTCAGCCTTAGTGTCAGAACCGGGTTCTTCCATAAGGTCAAATTGGTCTTGATTTTTTTTAATGAATTCTTCCCTATTGAGAGGTCTTATATACACTTTACGTCTATGACCATTGAAAAAAAGTGTCTTTTGGTCACCATAAATTGGTTGAAGTTAGATAAATCCATTGTTGTGAATAGTTTTTATCAGGTATGATCCCAATCATCTTGTTCTGAGCTTACCTTTAAAATTCTAGAATTTAGAATCAAATATAACCAACCAATCACCTTCTTGAAACTATTTCTCTCTGATATGAGTATCATGACATTATTTTTTCTACTTCTAGATCATGCTAGTTTGAGTGATTTCATTTATTCATAGTTAATCCATCCCATTTAGTTGCATGATTATTTCCTTCTATACTTCATCAAGATTAATTCACATATCATCTATTATCTTTAATATCTATAGTTCAAACTCTATTGGTAACAAAGTTTTCTTTCCAAACACAAATTCATATGGAGAGAATCATGTGGTAGTCTTCCATGTGGTATCATATGGCCAAACTGCTTTAAGTAATCTATTTGCCTAATCTTTCCTACTATTATTCATTATTTTGGTCATAATGTTTTCAAGCTCTTAGTTGGTGAAATACACTTTCCATCATAAGATCAGGTCCAATCAAGTCTACTTGCCTAACATACACTTGTGATGGTAAGTGGAGGAATAATATTATTCTATTTGCTATATATCTTATGATCTTATTTGACACACCTGCAAAGTACATGATTAGGTCCAATTTTAAATAACATACCTTTAAACCATTTGAAATGAGAACTATATCTAATAAAAAAATTTCATTCTTTGGGAGTAAAGGAATGAGGAAACTTCCCTATTGCCAAGAAATTTGTCATGTCTACAAACCATGGGGAGTGTGTAGATATAGAAAACAATTGTTCATCTAGAAAAGAATCCTCCACAAGTTCATCTTCACTTGTAGTGATCAATATAAAAAAAAAGTCATCAACAACAATATACTTTTCAAGTTTTTTTATAATCGTAATGTCAAATTCTTGCAACAGTCGTAACCATCTAATACTTCTCCCACCTACTACTTGTTTATTCATTAAGTACTTAACAGCTGAATAATCTATATAGATAAATACCTGATAACTAGTAATGTAATTATTAAACTTGTTTATGGCATAAACAATAGATTTTTTTTGGTAGTTTAGTTTTTCTTTGTGGGATTAAGATTCTTACTGATATAATAAATGGAATAATTTTTTATTTCATCATCGCTTTGTCCTAGAATTTCCCCTAGTGCATTATTAGAAGCATTAGTATAGACATGAAAAGGTTGTTTCTAATTAGGTCCTTTCAAAACTGAAGTAGTCATGAGTTTATTTTTTAATGTTTCAAAAGCTTCTTGACACTTATCATTCCATACAAATTCATTATCTTTTGTTACCAAGGAAAATATAGGTGCAACTATTTTACTAATGTCTTAAATAAAACTTCTATAATATCCTACATAACCAAGAAATTTTTTGACATCTAGTTGTGTTTGAGGAATGGGGAGACTATAAATTACCTCTATATTCTTGGGGTACACTTTTATTCCTTGAGAAGAGATATGATGTCCTAAGACTATCCTTTCATCAACCATTATTATACACTTCTCATGACTCAAAGATACTTGATGTTCTTCATATATGGTGAGCACTTTATCCAAATTATTTGAGGCTTCATCAAATATATTTATATGGATAGTGAATTCATCTAAGTATACTTCCACATAATCATTTATAAGATCATAAAATATGGCTAAAATTATTCTCTAAAAGGTAGTAGATGCATTACACAATCCAAAAGAAAGGATTATATGAGCAAATGTTCTATAGGGGTAAGTAAATATAGTTTTATATTTATCTTCAAGGGATATTTTTATTTTATTGTATTTTTTGAACCATATAAGAAATAAAATTATTTCTTTCCTACCCAATTTTCTAAGGCTTGATTAATAAAAGGAAAAATAAAGTAATCTCTCATAGTGGCTTTATTCAGTTCTCTATAATTGATGTAGACTCTCCATTTGTCATTCTTCTTATTTATGATGATCAAAGGTGAAAGCCACTAGCTATCATATATGGGGTAAATGAAACCAACTTCCAATAGTTTTTCTATCTTTATTTTTACAATTTCTTTCAAGGCTAGGTTAATTCTTTGTTGTGATTGTCTAACTGGTCTAATATCTTTGGTGTAGATGTGATGGGTACAAACACTTGGATGTATTCATTTCATATCACTATAATCCCAAGCAAAGGATTTTGTGTTCCATACCAATACATCAAACACTTTACTTTATTGCTGATTATTTAACCAATTATTGATATTTAATAGTTTACTAGGATGGATTACAATTTATTTAGTACCTAGGATGATGGAATTTACCTACTTATATTCACTCATCAAAGCATTAAATGGACATGTATGTGGTAGTAGCATGTGAAATTTAGCCACATCCTTGTAAAAGGTTTCAATTTTGGAGAGAAGATTGGTCAATGGACAATGAAAATCATTTAAAAATGAAGTATATCCTTTTTGAGCCCTGTCAACTATGGCTTGTTGGATATCTTATAAACTAGAAAACATGTCTAGAAAACTTATGAAATTGTCTTGGTTCTTAGTAATGGAGTTAAGTTCTTATAATTTATGATTGTTCAGCTTTATATCTAAGCTATTAGTCTTCATAGTTAAGCTATTAGTCTTCAGAGTTAGGTTTTTAGACTTTGAAACTAGGCTATTATATATTAGAGCTAGGCTATCAAACTTTAGATCTAGGATATCTTGGTCCAAATCTTTTATTATCTATTACTCAAACTTTTGGACATGTTATTTTATGTTAACCATGGATAAGGAAGACATACTATTAGGATTTTGTTCAGGGTGATCTACCCATATCTATTTAAAGAGATGCATTGAAGGTTTAACAAGTGGATAAAGGGAGATTTATTTGTCTTGAATTCTAATGTAAATGGTTGTATTATAAGATCTATAATCAATTCGTAATATGATTGTATCTAACCAAGGTCTTTTAAGAATGATTGGATATTATACCCTCTTGGGTTTAGGTTGAAAGATCATGAAATCTATATGGTATTCTTTGGATTCTATGGTGACTGGAACATTTTATAAGGTTTATTAAAGCATAGTAGTGGATTTATATACCATTTTCAACATTTTAGTGGTAGTATGAAGCCCAATGAGGGATAAATATTATACTATTTTGATAGTTATTATGTTTATGGTAGCACCCAGATCTATAAACACATTTGGTATGGACTTCTTCCCAATTATCATAGTCATCACAAGACTACTAGGGTCTCTGTATTTGGGAACAAGTATGTTTCCTACTAGTAAATCAACAAGTTTACTAGTTACCTAAGTTATTTTAGGATACTGCTTCTTTCTTCCCAGTAATTTAATGCATAATCCTTTAATTATTTGATTTAATTTAGGAATATCCTTAATGGATCTTATCGTTAGAATTTTTTATCTTCATCTATCTTAATCCTTGCATCAATTCCTAACCCTCCCTAGGTTTTTCTTCCTTAAGTCTCTTAGTAAATGGAACAATAGGGGGATCTTGAATTTTGGTTGGTGTGATTGGAGTTTTGGTGGCTTCTACCTTGTCTTCATTTGGTTCTTGGACTATAGGTGACTCAGGGGTGTTTTCATCACTGGAAATTTTAGTTATGGTAATGGGTGAATCTCCTAATACCTTTACTGACCTGAACTAAACATTATTACACTTTACTGAACCACTTACAACACTACTTTCTTGATTAGCTCCATAAATAGGAGTATTTTCCCTATTCTTAATATTTTCCATTGGTTAAGTAGGTAACTATGGTTGGTTAACCTACTTTTCAAATGGTTTTATTTGATATTTTGAAGACATCAAAGCTGGTTGTGGATGAAACCTTCTCTACATTTGATTATGAGACCATTATTGATTTGACCATTAAGGTGGTGACTATTAAATCTAATGTGGTTTTTGGTTTTGTTTCTATGCCTAGAGTTGTGAAGGATTTTGAGGCATTTCCCACATCTATGACATCCATTATTAAGTACCCCATGGTTGTTCTTATGGTGGTGGTCCACACATTTATGGTGTAACTTGTCTAAGCCATGGTGTCATCCATGAATTGTGGAAAAATCTTAGACCAAATTGATTTTGAGTTTGGGAGTACTGGTTTCCTTGTCTTTGGATAAATTTCACTTCCTCAACTACATGTACTACTTGTTTTACCTAGTTTCTTATGGTAGGAATATGATTTAAATTATTAGTATCATGGTCTAGGTCACATATACCACATAACTCTATTTTATCTAAAGGATAATCTTTTATATGATGTTTAAGCCTATATATAGGATACTATATTGATAGATGTTCAACATTAGTGGCATTGGATTTTGTTTTGAGACTATCTAATATGGATGTCAATTTTAATAGATTATCTATTTTAAAATTAGAAAATTCTTTCATTAATTTCCCAACTTCAAGTGATTTTCTTAACTATGATTTCTTTAATAGTTAGTACATAATACTAAAATATGATGAAAAGTTAACTTGTCAATGTCACCCTTTATCATTAGGTTCAAAGAATCACATGAATCATCGTCTAGGATTTTAAGAAAGACTGTCTTGATGACCTCCTCTATGAATTGGTAACCATTCTATTTATGGGTAAATATAAAACTATCAAGGTAATATTCTAAGGTTTCATCTTCATTTTGTTTGAGATTGAAAAAATCTTCTTTTCATTCTCTAACTCTATAATAATCCTAATATTTATCAAGAAATTTAGTTTCCATTTCTTCCCAAGTACTTATAGAATTACCTTTAAGGCCCATGAACCATCTCATGGCTGCATCCTTAAGTGTAGATGGGAATAAATTCAACTTCTGAATATCAGTGACATAGTCATATGTTTCACAGAGAACCTAAAATTCAAAGAGGAACTGATATGGATCTTCTAAGGATTTACTTATAAAATTAGGTAAAATAGATGGTGAGATATTTTTCATGGATGTTTTATCATCAAGACCTAAATTGATTGGATAGGAAAAAGTTCTATCCTATTGAGGTTTCCTATCAGAGTTTTCCACATGTGCATGATTGTCTCCTAGATTTTATTCCCAACTTTGGTTATCAATCCAATCCAAGTTATCTTCTAGGGTTCTCAACCTATGGTCTACCTCAAGAGAATAATCTTCATTGATGATTATATCTTCTTCTTGTAGAGCTTGTTGATTAAATTTGACTATTATAAAAAGGGGATTCTTAGGATCAATTCTTCCTATAAGGGAAGATGACCTGAATAGAATTTTGCTTATAGGATCTATTTTTGAGGATGGACCTTTTTTAGGAGAAGAATAAAAGAAAATTTTATACATATTTAAATTGCCTTTCTTTCACTTATTGATCTTTCTAGCAAGGATATAATCCTTTCTTCTTCTTGTTTTATTTGGGAATCTTTAGATATAAACCATCTTTGGGAATCTCTTGGGTGGTTTATAAATATAAGGAGTCCTTGATTGTTTTTGTGTTTTTTGGGGATATATGAATGTTTTTGAATTTTCCATGTATAAATCTAATATAGGATCTCACTAACACTTATTGATTAAGAGTCCCCAACAATGGTGCCAAAAATTATAGGTTATCATTATACCTTTCATTTAACCAATCAATGGATTGGTGTCATTTTCTACCAAGACCAATGTCCAAGGCTATATACAATGATATGTTGGATATTTGAGTTAACAGTTCATTTTTTGGGGGCTGTTTACTCTATTGTTGATGTCTAAATCCTAAGGACATAAAATAAGATTATAATATTATGTTACAAAAAAAGTAAGTCTAGAAATTTTTGTTAATTGAATATCTCTTATGGTATTTCTTGTTAAAAGGATTCTTTGGTTCACACCATCAACATCTAGAACTTAAAAATCTAGCATAAGACACTATAGTATCTTCACTCAACTTTCTCGACTGGGTAGGATGGTGTTGTATTTTATAATGTGAGAATGTTGATTACCTATTATCACCTAAACTGCTTCTTGGTAGATTTTGAATATGGAGATGAGTCAACAAACTCTCCTAATAACTTTACTCTTATGAAAATTGAAGGACACACTTTACATAAATAAAACTCACTTGCATTAAACTAAAACAAACTTTACATTTAATGAAATCACACTTGCATTAAAAGAAAACTCACTTGTGGTAAAAGGGAAATAACACTTTTCATTGAAAGAGAAATCACACTCTACACTAAAATGAAATATACTTAAATCAAATGAAATACACTTTTAAACTATAAACTAGAAATACCAATTATCCTGATCTTTGAAGAGAAGTGAGCCCTTGCTCCTTCCTTAGAATAAGATCAATTTTTACTCAATAATGAAATGGAATGCTGAACTTTATTAATAATTCATTATTAAAAGGACCATATACAAATGTTATGAATTTTATGAAATTACACTTGAATGTTTCTTTTCTCTATTTTATTATCTATTATTATTTTTAAATGGAATGAGGAGACATGTATTAAAAGCACATGTCAATGACTAATTTTAGAATACAAAATTTGGTGATCTAAACAACCAAATCTACTTATTCAAAATAAAGGATATAGGAATCATATCCCATGTTTATAGGAAGGCATTCAAACTGATTCAACTAATAATAGACTAAGTATAACTAACATATATCTGAAGAGATTATTTTTTATTTTACAAAATAGAAATACATTTATATCCAGATAATTTTAGACCATTACTATGAATATTAATTTCTAAAAGAAGATATATAAAGAGAGAAAATCTATATATGTACAGTAGGTATCTTTAGAATTGCCATATTGATTTGTAGAGTATAGTTGGGCATCTTCAAAATGTGGCTAGGCATTTTTAGAGTATGGCTAAATAGGTCTTGAAAGCATATTTGAAGTTGTATATCTTTGAAGCTTGACTAAGGATCTTCAAATCTCAATGTGTTCTAAGCCAAGTCTTCAAAACTGATGCCAAAAAGGTGTTACCAAAACTATTGATGACTTCTCAAAATAATTTGGCTATAAAGATGTTTTTTTATGCAAAAATATACTCATTTCATCCAAGTTAGACATAAATAATAAGGCAAAGAATCAATAATGTATCACATATGAACAAAAGACAATTGCACTCATTTCCTACTTAGATGAGACCTTAACTATTAAATGTAATGCAATATATAACCAAGAGTAAATACTTATGGACAATTTATATGAGATATAATGAGCTATATAAAATGCTCATCAAATTTATATCACAAAATAATGTCATATACATCCTAAATATATATATCATAGTGAAAAAATACAAAAATAGCCTATATATATAAAAACATCAGCTCTAACTCTATGATTCCATAGGTCTTATAAGAGGTGGTCCTGGTGGTGGTGGTGGTCATGGATAATGTACTAACTAACCTAAGGTTAATGTCCCATGTGTTTTGGTCCTAGACCAAGATGACCTAATGCCATCCCATACCTCAAATGTAGGAATATGTTGATCTCTAAGGACTATAGTCTTGTAGGCCCATCGATTGTAAGAGGCCTCATCCTTAGCTCGAAGGCTCTCTAAGACCATCTTATAAAATCCTTCTTGTGAACTAGCACTTTGTGCCTTATATCACTCATGTTGGGGCCTCTATACATATATTAGGGCATGATACCTATCTAATATGGCATGATCCTACTCTACCTATACATGTACCATTTGTGCCACCTCTACCTTTAAATGGGTAATATATGACTAAAGGGTAGTCATATCCTCATCCTTGATATCTAGATGTGCATATAAATTACATACTCTCCTCACCAATCCATGTATCTCACCTAGCCTAGTTATAATCTCCTCTTTCAAAATGACATTATACCTAGATTCACTAGTTGTACCTAATGTCCCTACCTAGCCTAGATCAACAAATGTAATTTTTATACCTATAAATCTTAGATCCACCATCATGGCTGGGTATCATCACCACTATACCCCTCATAATCATCCTCATCATTATCACCCTCACTCATAATACTCTTCCAACTACTGTTGTTATGAATAGCCTTACTACTCATCTTAGCCTTAGCCTCATCCATATTTGTAGGCCCCTAATCTTGCACCTATCCACCTTGTCCACCTACTTATCTAGGGGATATCAATATCAATGAATAAACCTATACCCATCAATGTGCATACTTTAGTGTCACACCTATATCTATTGGGCCTCCTATTTAGGCCCATAGAACCTATGGCACTACCCCATAACTACTCACCATTACACTCCTTAGAATCACTAGGGTAGTGTGACTATTATCTAAGGTGGTATGAGCAAACCATCTTAGCTCTGTGGGAATATATTGTAGCATTCCAAATTACTATAACACCTGATATGGTTGGTACTTCTTAATAACAAGATTTTTTCTCCTTATAAAGAAGCACTTGGTCATAATGAAGCTAGTGTACCATCTATATTGTAACCACTAAAGTTTATATGGTAGATAAGGCTACCAAATGAAGAAATCAACTATCAAATCATCAAACATACACTAATAGTAATATATCTCATTGTGATGTCCCCTCTAGACCACACTTGTATAAGCTCAACCATAAGCTAATGGATATTTACGATTTCTAACATATCTTTGACTAATTAGGAACTCTATGGATAGATGTTCCCATCCCCAAATTTGAAATAGTGTGGAAAATTTAATACTCTAGCCTCCTTGATAGGACACCATGTGTGAGTCTCTATATAATTGGGCCAATACTGCTAACCCCCAAAAAAACCTAGTCACATTATCCATAATCAAGTCAAATATAATGGTCATAAGTAAAAAAATATCCCTATCAATCAAATTTAGTGGTGAGGGATCCTTTAGGGCCAGGTCATCTAGTTGCAAGTCTGTGTATGTCTCTAATAGATCAATGCCAACCTTACCATGTATCATAGGAATATCT
This sequence comes from Torreya grandis, assembly GCA_037957365.1. Taxonomy (NCBI): domain Eukaryota; kingdom Viridiplantae; phylum Streptophyta; class Pinopsida; order Cupressales; family Taxaceae; genus Torreya; species Torreya grandis. The sequence goes on from JARHVA010001044.1 coordinate 1,114,018, forward strand.
AAGAAATTATTTAAGTCATCCAACATAACCTACTATCATGAAAAATATGTCTATAATAATATAAGACCCTCATGGGTATATTTATTATACTATAGGTATCCTCTAGAATAATTGTAGCCTCCTTAATAGGTAGGTGGAATGAAGAATTCTCATAGTGCCATCACTCTACCAATGCACTCAAAGATGCTTAACCTACTCGTATCACAAGCATTCATGTAATGTATAATAAAATTAAGGAATGAAATAATGAAAATATGTCCACTATCTATACCTATGACATCCAAAAATAATGATAAATTTAATCTTATGCCATCAGTACCATGAACTGCTCCTTCACCCACATCAAGCTTAGTGTTAGTCTATGCTACTATCTACACAAGTGAAAATGCATAATAGTCTACCTAAATAATTTTTTTTCCCATGCCCACTTTTCTTAAAAATTTCTTAATTTATGGTTTATGGTGAATTCATAATTTTCCTTTTGAACTTAACAAGTGACTTCACCCTTTTTTGGTGAAATTGCCGAATAGGCATTTTCCACAGTTTTTTCAAAAATCACCATTTTTAATCCAAATGAAAATGGTAACTTTTCAAGTTTTTAAAAAAGTCACATAATTGGTGAAATATGGTAATTTTAAGTGATTTTACCATTCATTTTTTGTGATGTCTCCTTTTTTGTTGGTTGAAGCCATCATTTTCACTACCATGAAAATGATGACTTTGCCATTTTTAGCCATAATCTTAGTATTAAATGAATAATAAATTCCCTAGGGAGATAAAGTGAGGTAACTTACTAAAGGTACATCATGTGGTGGTCACCCATAATCCCTCACTCAATAGATCATGTTCCTCCATCCTCATTCATGCACCATTTCTCATCACTTCTTCTCGCGATGTCAGATCTCAATATTTACAGAGGGTTTGGGTAAAATGAAAAAAATTCACCCCATGGGGTGAATATATAGCTTGAAAAATTAAATTTTCACCCCTAATGCCTAAGGTTTCTTTTCATTCATTTTAAGAGATCTTATTTATAACTCTATGGTCTATTTTGCATGCCATTTAATTCTGCATTCATTATTTTTTAGCCGAACCATCTTATTAGGGATTTTAGAGACTTGTTTAAATATGTTATTTTATAGACCTATCTCATGATAGTTTAAATGTGCATATTCATACTAGTCAGTTCTAAAGATTCATTTTATTATTCTCTACCAACTCATCATTACTTTGTTTATGTATTGGTTACATGAGTAACCTTTGCCAATTTTCTTGAACATGAAAACTTGTTTTCAACCAATTACCACTTTATCCTACCCCATTGAGGCACACCCAATTTTATCAATCTCAATCCACCTTACTAGGGCAAACAATTGTGTTAATGATTATAATTGCTTTTGGGCAAATCATTATTTTTCAATATATTCACCCTACTAGGGCATTTACACTATGCTAATGATTATAAACACCTTTGGGAAAATCATTATTCTACTCCATATAATCTATTAGGGTAAATAATTATACCATTAATTATAACCACCTTTGGGCAAATCAAAATTTCCACCCCTGTTACCACTAGGCCATGTCATTTTTTCTCTTTTTGAGGGCTTATTTGATGACACTATTTACCATCTAATCCCTCAATGGGGCATCTAGGGCTCATCCATCACCCTTAGGGGCATTATCCAAGGCATTAAAAGCTTTATCATTCTTTTAGAAGATGTTATTATGTTTGTGTCTTATAACACTTTCTCAAATAGGGGCAAAATGTAGACAACCCATTTTGGCCACAATCATGTATCAAAGTAATTTATAGAAAATGATGTAAATTAAGATTATAAATTACCTAAATATCCTAATTTAATCCACACATCAAACATTAGTGTCCAAAATCATGTTGAAGAATCCTTATTTGGGGTATTTTCTTGTATGCAATAGTAACCTCCCACATATTCATCTCTAGTCAAATTGTAACCAAACAAATTGACAAACTAGGATTTTGACCCATTAAGCGGGTCACTTAAATAATTCCTAAAATGCCAAAACCCCAAGCATAAATAATTAAATAAGTAAATATAATTAATTACTTAAGTAAAAATTCCATGTTCAATTAGTGAATATGTATTTTCTAAAAAGGAAGTTTCAAGAAAAATGAGGTCATGATGTTGTCATCATCCTCAAAGTCAAATAATTGAAAATATATTCATAAATGCCTTAAATTCAAAAATGACGAGCCATGATTAATGAATGGGATCTCTATCCCAAATATTAATTACTTGTCCCCTCCTTAACCTAACCAAAGTTAAACCTAACCTAACTACACTTTAGTTAGGGTTAGTTTGAGAACTTATAAATACAAGTACCATTGCCATTATTCCAATAAGCTCTCAAGCCAAACTTATAATGTTAAATTGTTGAGAGACATAAAGTTTTTTTTTTCAAATAAGTAATGCCAAATTATTTTTATAAAGATTCATTTTGTTATCATATGCTAAGCCAAACCAAGCCAAGCCATAAGTGGACAAGGGGAGGTGCTTCCTGCAAAGAAAACACATTGAAAAAGGACTCCATTGGACACAAAATCCAAGAATGAACACTCTTATATGCCAATGAACAAATACCATTTGAAAAAGAAGGTAAAGGTAGTATTTTATTTATCTTCTAGTTGTATTTGAGATAGTTACATTATTACTCACCTATGTACTTAAGAAAGGTAGTTTTTGTTTTCATTGAGTTATTTGATTTGGGGTTTATATTACTCTAAAAAAACAATAATGATGATCTCCTTTGTAATCCTATGATATAAATAATACCAGTAATACCCATCTTGGCAATGAATCTTTTGAAAATTCTTAAATATTCTAGGCATTTGAGTTCCATGAATGAATTGATAAACTCAAAGATATATTTCCTCAAAAATCCTCATAATCTCATTCTTAGTTCTATAAACAAACATAAAAGAATAGTCCTCACAAATTCTATTATCAACATATTATATTGATGGCTACCAAAATTCCCCATGGGATCTATGGACCATCCCAAGGATTACATCCAATAGGTATGACATCATATAAAAATTTCCATCAACTGGCCTTTTTTCATGTTTGTATATTTGGGCCTTCAGGCTAACACTGATTACCTCTCTTAAGCCCATAATTTTATCATAATTCAGGAGAATGTCTAGTAATTAGACCCATTCCACATATACATAGGTAATGCTAACAAAACCATATAATATGTTCAAAAGGGCCATGAAAATTATGATACTAGGCATGAATTTAATAATATTATTGGAAGAAATGGCCCCCTTTGGGTTCAATCTTTAGCCTTTCACTAGACATTGTTTTAATTTTCCCTCTACATTGTTGTGCTCGAGTCATACATTGGTTGAGACTTGATTATAGGCTAATTAAAGCACTAGGGGCCTAAGGTATCTCTCAAATTCCCTTCTATAAATGTGTGAAATTGCATTCTTTCCTTTTCTAAGGTGTAAATAGTCTCCATAACAAATATCATTGAAAAATAAATATCAGAGCAAATCAACACAAAGAATTAGTTCTAGTTTATTTTACACTTGATAGAGTCCCATGTTCTTGATTAGTGGCATGTCATCAATTTATTGTTTAACCTCTTGGGATAATTGGTCTTATGAAGAGTATGGTGCCACATATTCCACTTCATTATAAAGGGTTGAATAGTATGAGAGCTTATAACCTAGGATAATATTATTGAATATAGTGTCAATATACTAAGTGTATCCAAAAATATAATATACATAATAAGGATAGACGTGTGGTGTTTTTATAGAATCCATTTCAACGATTTAGATTGTGTAATTGTTTTATAAAAATACTTGAACTCTCTTCACAAATTTACTCAGAAAACTAAGGATTTTTGTTAATGGAGAGCTCAAATTTGTAATGTTCACTCATAGACTAATGGTGAAGTGACATTAATTTGCTTACATTTTACATATAATGCCCAAATTCTATGCCTTAAATGCACAATTCATTCAAATTTAATGTGATTAATGGATTTTGATTTTATTCTCATTTTAAATTTAAATGAGCCAATCAAATTTGACATGTTTATATTTTACACATGGAAACTTTTAATTAACTTTGTATATCCAATAACTTGTTCAAAACATGTGTCAATTTCTCATTTACCGATTCTCACTTTGCTATCAAACTCATTTATTTATGCTTTAGCCATGTATCTCTTAGATCATGACACTTGTATTCTTTTCACGTAATTGGGTCTCTAGACTTATGATCTTGTAGATGATATTTATGGATTATATATCACCTTTTAATATTGTACATTTGGAAAACTCATACCTTAGTTTTTCCTCTCATTTTAGATCTTTCTCACTTTTAGAAGTCTCACATCTAATCTATCTTGTACCCCTTGGCCTCTATTATGCTCTGACCAGTCTTATGTTGATTACCCATATATTCTAACATTCCTAAAATTATTAAATCCTACATATCTTACACCTATGTAAGTTCTAAGTCTATACTTACTTTCATGTTTTGTAGACACTAGTGTCCTGAATATACACGTGTTGATACAAGTGTCCTTCTCTAACGTAAGTGTCTAGTGCCCCAAATACATCTAATTTGTGAATGAAAAATATCTTAATGGTCAACCTAAGTGATTTAATGCAATTTATTTCTCCAAAGGGATTTATATAACTAAAATATCAACTCTAATTCATTCCTAACCTACAAAACCTAGAAATTTTTTACCTCCTCACTAGGTAATTTACAAAAGGCATTCAATCAAGCACTCAAGTGAGAAAATATTATGTATTTTCTCCTATTTTTATATCATTCATAAGAATAAAATCTACACATTTATGAATTAATAAAGGATTAGTCCAAGAGCTATATTTTCTAAGTTATAAGCTAGGTCATTATTGTACTTACTTTTCACATATTACATGATTTAAACACAAGTAAACATGTAGGGGAGAACTACATTAATCTGAGGTTCTCTTAAGAGTATTGGCTATGTGGTAGCACTAATTAATAGAGGGGTATTTATATTTACCTTGACACCATGTGAAAACTAACCCATTTTCCTCCATGGTCACTATAAAGATGAAAAATTAGGGTTTTATAATTTCATGAGGAGTGACAATCTATGACCCAGATCTAAATGCCTTAGAGTGAAGGTGAAGACAAACCCAAAAGCATCCAAGTTTTATGATATTTTTACAGTAGTTATTCCATACAAGAGACTTATGCTAGGTTTAGATAGTAGCATTGATACAACATCTAAGCCTAATTTTCGTGTTTGAGGCTCCAAAGACACCCATTCTAGATACTAATAATTATTCCATAATTGTCTTCTAATTTGCTTCTTACCTATTCTATATAGAATTAAATTATCATCAAAACCAAATAAGTACATTAATTATTTGTCATTTTCATATTCAACATAGTTGTACTTATTGTTTTTAGTCTGTCTTAGTTTAATAAATTAAACATATGTTATATCTGAGTTTTAGCATTTAATTGACCGGCTATAGAGATAGTTTATCACTTTTGTACTTTAAGATATCTCTATCCATTTTAACCTTGGATAACCCAAATATATAAATTTAGGGTTAAACATTTGGTGAACTTAACTCATATGAATGCAAATATTTTTTATTCATAGGGTTTTCAGTTAGCTAGGGTTTTAGATTGATGTACTTTTTGATGTCTTACATATATTATTTTGCATGTAACCTAGGTGTATCCCTAGATTAGGAGGTGTACCTATTGAATAGATTGAGATTCCCCTTCCACCATATAAGATGTATAAAACCAATAAGGGATCTAATCCTATGGATCATGATGATACCATTATTGAGAATGAAAAAAATATTGATGAGGTTGTCATTGTTAGATAAATTAATGTCTAAGTGGTAAAAATTAACCCTTAGCTTACATTGGTAATTAAATAAATAAATAATAATATATTATTTATTAACATGAGGTAGAAACCTCAAAAAAAAATATTATTATGATTATTTAATACTTACTAAATATTTTAATTAATTGACTTTATTGGGATGGATGGACCCGTTATTTTTACAATGATCACCTCCCTTGATATTTAAATATAAATAGGGTTTTACCTCTATTGTGAAATCTCTCGAATATGAAACTTTTATCATATTCAAACTTATTAAACATGTGTGTTTTTTGAAATAGTGTGTGAAGTGAGAAGGAGAAGTTTATATTAGGGTGTGGAGTTTCTCAAATATATGAATATCACATTGGTGGGTTTTTACCTCTTTGAGTTTTTTCCATGGTAAATGCTTGTGGTATGTGTCAATTATTCAGTATCCATTTATATGATTTGCTAATAAATTTCATATTTAGATCTTATATATTGGTTTATCAATTATTACATGGTTTTAGAGCTTGGTGAGTGGATTTAATTGGCAAGCATATTGCATTGAGTTAAAATAATTGAGATTTTATTCAATTTAAAATATATTTTTAATTATTTTAAAAGCCTACTTAAAAATCGTGTAAGGAATAGAGGAATATATTTTTTTGTTTAATCTCTGAGAGGTCTAGTTTCTTATTATCTATGCTTAGTGGCTTTCTCTTCTTCATTTGTACATGCAAATACTACCACATACCCTAAAACTATTAGTTGGAGATCTAAGAATTCTTCCTCACACATAGGGGTGCCATTATCAACCCAAGAAAAAAAATGATTTCTTGGTCAAAATCAAAATTTTAAAATTCTTTTATTATTAAATTAAAAATCTAGAAGATTGAAATAAATTTCAAGATTTTTTGTGTTCTGTACAAGGTTCTAGGCCGTCCAAAGCTTCTATGGGGGCACTATATTTCTATTTGGAAATTAAAAACACTAAATTATTTATCAAAAATTCTATTTTGAAGGTCTAATATGCCTTGTACTAGGATTTTAAGAAGGTTGGCAAAATTGTGAGATTTTTTGTGGCCTATTCAGGGTGTTGTGAAAATCCAAACTTTTGCATGGGTGCCATTATTCTCCAGGTTGCATGCTACATGTAATTCTATTTTATATAGTTTTTAATAAGTATTTAAAAAATAATTTATTTTTTAAATCTTTAATTTCCATGCAACCCTGACCCCACCAATGTTTAATTATTTTTTACTTAAAAAAACAACTTTTCACATTAAAAAAATGTTTTACATGCACAATGGATATATATATATTATATATATATATATATTCAATTAAAATAGGATTTAAATATTACCCAATGCATATAAAAATTCAATAAAGGGTTTTAGAAGGGTTGGTGGTAATAATTTTATTAAAAGATTATAAATAGGGTGGCTGTGTGTTTAAAACCTCTTAAAATCAATATTTGTTGACTTGGTCAAATCAATTTTTTAAATAATTTTGTTTTTTTGGTTTGCATGTTAATGTTTCACGTGTCTAAACCCTAGTTAATTTGTCAAACTTATTTTGATTTTCAACCTAGTGAATATTTTGTCAAACATTATCATGTAACCAATTGATCTCTAGATTTTGGCACATTTAGAACACATATATGTGCTCCATTTTGTGTTTTGAAATATTCTACTATTAATTTTATAACTATTTTAATAATAGTGTCAAGGTGATTGTTCTAAGTGCGACTCTTTCGACACCTAATTTTATGTAATTCTAAATTAATTTTTTTGCATCATTTGAAATCTAAATGATGTGATTAAGTATATTTGCACTTATGATTTACTTTATTTTATAATCAAAGTTAAAAACTCATTAAAAAAGTTAATTTTTCTTAAAATTAGTATTACATTAGTATATTTTTTTCACAATCTTTTATAATTTTTTAATTTGTCTAAAATTAAATTTAATAATTATGATGTGCTTACACTTTAAAATTTGTTTAAATATCAATTTAAATTAAAATTTACACTGAAAGGTTTCATTTTAAACATTTCTTTATTGTCTTAATTAAAGGAAAGCTATGGATTTACCTCATTTTTACTTAGATAAATCTTAAATGCTTAATGGAAATAAATATAATATATGTAAAGTTTATGTTAAAGTTAAATTTATGGATTTTAAGTTGTGAAATATCACCATTGGGACTGAAAAAGGCCCTTATGGATGACATGTGACCCCTGAGCTTAACAATGCATTTCAATAGAAATCATAGGAAGATATGTCCATTATCTTGTAGAGTGTTAAGGATGAATTATTTATCTATAATGATAATTAAAAGTATCTTAGTGATGTTTGAAAACTAATTAAATAAATACATGAGGGAAATCATCTCTTTAACATTATTAAGTTAATCCTTGAATTGCTAACTACACCTATGAAAGGTGATGAGAAAGTTATGAATATTTTGGTTAAAATAAAAAATATTAAAGCTCAGTTAGATGTATGTAATTATAATTTGATTCAAGATAAATTAATTTATTTTATTATTCAATTAAATATTCATAATTTTTTTATAAATTTCATTTCAATTTTGAATTCTAAGTATCAAACTGAGCAAGCTATCTCTGACCTTACCACCTTGTCTGCTCTCTTGATTTAAGAAGAACAAGTTATGACAAATTTTGAATCTAAAGAGAATGCTACTCAAGCACTTCTCACATTAAATATTATTTCTAATAATAATAAGAACCAAAAATCTAACCCTAATTTTGGCTCAAATGGGAACATGAAATATGATAATAAGAATCATACACCTAAATTTAATAGAAATTGCAATCTATGTGGTAAATTTGATCATAAAAGGGAAACCTATCATAATAATAAGGATATAATTAAAAATCAATCTTATAAAAATAATAAATGAAAGAAATTTAATCAAAACAAGTAGAAGAATCAAAATCCTAATCAAAATAACAGTTAGGATGAAAATGTTATTGCTTTATATACTGATTTATTTGTTTTAAATAAAAATGAATGGATTTTAGATAGTGGTGCATTGCACCATATGAATTACTTATTTAATATTTTTTATTATTATAGAGATATCTCTAAAATAATTTATTTAGGAGATAATTCATTTTTAGAAGTAACTAAACATGGAAAAATAAAGTTTTCAGAGGTTGTTATTATAAATGATGTTTTATATGTACCTAAGCTTTATTTTTTTATCTGGTTCTCAATTTAACAATTATAATTTCATTGTAATATTACTTAAAGATATCTCATCCATTATAAATCAATTCAATTCCTTAATTATTTAAGGCATTCAAAATATCGGTTTATATATCCTCTCTCCTTTTGTACCTTTTCTTTCATCGCATAGTAAGAATGAATCTCAATTATGGAAAGAAAGAATAGGACATGTTAATTTTAGAAGTTGACATGATATGTTTTCAAATAATCTTGTTTTTGGACTTCCTTATATCCCCTCTCATCATGAAACTTGTGAGGGTTGCTTACATGATAAGTAACATACTAACCCTTTTCATAAGAATCATGATGCGAATTCCTCTCATCCTTTAAAATTGATTCATATTGATGTTGTAGGACCTCTTGAAGTTGTATCTCTTAATGGTTCTCTATATTCTATTATTTTTATTTTTTATTACACTATAATTATCTATTTTTTTATTAAAAATAAATTTAATGTATTGTCTAAATTCAAATAATTTAAAGCTAATGTTGAAAATGCATCTAATTTTTTATTAAGATACTAAGAACTAATAATGGTGATGAATATGTTAGTAAAGAGTTTTATTATTTTTGTATATTTGTGGTATGCAAAAGGAATTAACAATTCCCTATTCCCCTTAGCAAAATAGTATTTTTGAAAGGAAAAAATCCACCATCATGAAAATGGCTAGAATATATTGCAATCTGTAAATGTTCTTAATTGTTATGGGTAGAAGCCATGAATATTAATATTTATATTCTAAATATAATCCCCTCTTAATATTTTCATTTTTCTACATCAAAAATATATGTATGCACATAGCATTTAATTTATTTTGATAAAACTATTTTTTTGTTAATTTAGAGATACTAATTATATTGATAATGTCTCATCTACATTATATTTGTTAGTAAAATGATTTAGTATTGATTCTTGAAAATAACATATCACAATAATATTGTAATAGGTATATTTGTCTTAGATGATAAATCAAAGAAAATATATAGATATTATGATTATTTTCAATTTAGTTATCATTAAAATCCATTATATGCATAACATCATGCTTAATTTAACAAAATGATCATGTTTTAGTTGTTGCATTTGGTAAGAAGATCATAGATACACCTAAAACTAGCCATCAATAACCTCTAACCATGCTTTTAGTCAATTTCCACTTAAAATGCACAATTTGGCCTAAAAATACTAAAATATGCTAAGTGATGTGAAACTGACGTATTAAAATACCAATTTTGGCTAGGGTATCCCTAAATGAGGTAATGCAATTTATGGGCCAACTAACTTTGATCAGATTATTTCAAGTGAAAATACCAATTTTACATATGGGTGCTCTGGATTGCTCTTTCCTATCAAATATTTTACACAACACACGTGCCTTTATTATTTGTTATTGGTAACACCCTAAATGGGAATAAGGTTCCAATGTATTTGAAAATGACTCCAATTCCAATCCAGTCAAAATTTGGATCAATAACAAGACATTCTAATCAATTTGAGTAATTTGTGCACAAAGTGCTTAAACATGCTTAAGATCTAATTAACCCAAATCAAGGCATAATAAAAAATTATATAGAAACTTGTCAAATACTTATTTTTAGAAATGAATATTGAATATTTAAATCATCAGGTGACCTCATTTCTTGAGAAGATATCTCTAGGCCATAAACGCCACAAATATTAGGATTCATGCCCTCCATGCCTCATCAATGCCTTCCATGATGCCCTCCATGCCTCTTAATTACCCCTTATTTAAATGTCATGATGAAGATAATTAAAAACTTAATTCTAAAAATTAAATCAATCCTCAATCACACATCTCAATCTCAAGATGGATGGTTCAGGCTGATTCTAGACATTTATAAAAATCTATAAACAGAGAGGCCATGAACATAATTTGTAAGTCTTGATAGTTCAAACTTATAATGCAAAAATATCTTCAATAAGCTATTGAAATTAGTGTTACCATGCCAAATTTATTCCAATCCAAGCCAAGCCACAAGCCAAAGGTGCCAAGGAGAGATGGAGATAACCAAAATTTCATTGCCAAGGACTTCACAAGCATAAATTGAGTAAGCCACTACAACAAGAATTTTGGAACATCCAAGGAAGGTAAAAGAGGATTTATTTTGAATTTTAGTTGTGTGTTTTATTCATTCTTGTTAACTAATCTCTCCCTAGTGTCTAGGCCTAGAGATGTTATGCTAGTTAGTGTGTTATATTTCATTTTAGAACTAACACTATACTAACCATCTTTTCTTGAGTCAAATTTCTAGATCACATTATGGCACACCCGATGGGACTAGACACATCTCACACCTAAAGAAGATCATTTTTCAACTTTAAAATATTCATTTGGACCCTTAAAACTCTTGAAAATTGATATTCTAACTTTATTTGGCCATTTTTTATTTACCACAGGTTTACACAATAACTGATGTCGACTAGTAAAATTGATATTGATTGTATACCTACCATCAGTCACATTGGTATAATCGATGTTGGTTAGGTAAATGACATCAATTAAAAAATGTAACCATCATCAATTATATAAACTGACGTTGATCACTATAATTTTCTTAAAACACAGACTCAAGAGCTCTTTTTCTAAAGTTCATTATTTTAAACCCAAAATATCTTCAAGGCTAAAGGATATGATAAAATTTTTACTACAAGACCAAGCTTGAAATTTGATAAAAACATGTTTAGATCACCTTTTGCATGCTTAAAAATCAATTAGGAACCTTATTTTGGTGTTTAACAAAAAAACAAATTTTAGATATTTATGGTGAATGTTTTCAAAGTTTGCAACTAAGACCAAGGGGTCAAATGAATGCCACATCATTTTTAATTTGGGCTTAAAATTGAAATCACCTTTTCAAAGATTTTTTTATTTACTTAGTTTTTTAGATTAAATTTTTTTTGGCAAAAAGAGGGATTTTGTGTGTATGCTCTTTCATTTGTCCCCTTTAGGGAACCCTTGGAATCAAAAGTGCCATTCCTATTACAAGTGGCCTAGTCCAAGGCTTAGAAATAAAGTCATCTAAAACACTCTCTAAAAACTCACCAAAGTTTGGGTGACCTTGAAAATGACTCTAAATTCTTTCTACTTTCATGTTTTATTTATTATTATCCAAACTTGGCTTGCGAGGGGGACTTCATCACCTCCCACAAGTTATTTAGGGAATCTTTGACTTGAGGTTTCACCTCCCAACATTGACTTCATTTATTTCCTAATTGGAGTTGCATATGGGATGTAGTGACACTTTGTACATCACACTACATTAAGCAAATAGTAGGATGTAGTGGTTACAAAAAGGATTAGACTTTTTTGTAACAAGCTAAGTGATACAAACCCAAAATACATGCTTTTGTTTTGCATTGTTTGACATGAAATTCATTATGCAATTAATTCCCCTAGATCATTCAAAAACTTGTTAGATCTTAGACAAATCCCCACTTGTTATAGAAGAATTATTGGTGCAAGGTGCATCTCAAGGTCCATGTCATAGTACTATCATTTGAGAGAAGGAGGGGGTGTAAAAAACCTACTATATAATGCACATTTATTTTTGGATGAACACTTAAAATCCTCTAAAATGATGTATATTGATGGATTATAACAATACCAAGTGACCTTCTCAGTTTAGGATCTAAGAGCGATTAATTAGTTGGTCTTATCCTAGATTAGAGTCTTCTTTGAAGTCAAGACTTGGTGTAAACAAATAATTCAAAGTCAAACACATAGTACTAATTTTCCTTTGAATAAAGAGGTGTTATGATTCTCACATGAGATCATCAATTTTCCTTGTTCAAAGTTTATCAAAAGGTTGAGAGTCATATCATCCACTTTGGCATAGTTATGTTGTCCAATTGAGTCTAGACCTTTACCAAAGTGTTTAAGTCCTTCACTTATAATATAAATTCAAAATTTAACCTTTCTAAGCTTATAGGGTTGATGTGTTAAGTGGGTTGGTCATTTGTACTAAAATTGAGGGAACTTAGGTTCAATTTCCAATTTGGGTTGAAGGTCATTTTAGACTCAAGATCATTATCACCATTTGATAGACTTAAGCCATTTTATGATAAACACTTTCACTTTAAGTCTATGCACCACAACATTTTGAGTCAAGAAAAGTAGTGTTATGTTGTTAAAATTATGGGAAAATTTCTTTGCCTTAGAGAGTTTTTGAAACAAACTTTTTTATCACACCTTTTGGGTAGTATAACATCGTTACGCTACCTAAAATATTGAAAATATTGTTTCATAGACCCTCTTCTATAGAGTTCAAAATTATTCCTACATTTTTAGACCAATCCAAGTGTACTTTTATGATCTTTTATCTAAAATAATTATACCGCTCACTTTTGTCTAGTTTATTTGTCAAAAGAACTAAGTTTTATACCATTTTTGTGAGAAAAAAAACTATTTATAAAGTGCCTTTTGTTTCATACCTTATACTTAATTGATTAAGTTCATGTCCAAGAATCAAATGCCAAGTATTTCTTAGAAGTGTTTCACATCCATTAGATTAAAACTTTCATCTATTTCAAAGTCTATCGTTTAATGCCATTTGGCCAAGAGTCCTAGTGCATGCCTTGTTTGAGCCTAGATTTTGATACTGCATTTGCCCAAAAGACCTAGCAACTTTTAAATTCCTAGATTATGTTGGAATATTGTCATTGATGTCAAATGGAACTATTGCCAGAAGTGAATGGAATTGATTGCCAGAAGTGAATGGAAATGTCGATGGAAGTGAATGGAATTGTTGCTGGAAATGAATGGAATTGTTGATGGAAGTGAATGGAAATGTCGACGAAAGTGAATGGAAATGTCGACAGAAGTGAATGGAATTGTTGACGAAAATGTTGACGGAAGTGAATGGAATTGTCGACAAAAATATCGACGGAATTGTCAACCTTGGCCGGCCTATTGGGAGGAGTTGTGACCATTCAAAAGGACCTTTTCACTTGAAGAGTCATGACCTTAATTTGTGGCTTTTTGTGGGTTATAAATAAGTTCATAACAGATGGTAAAAGAGTAGATTCAAAAGTGGAAGATATATAAAAGAAGAGCAGAATTTTTAAAGGCAAATTTTTGTGAAAATATTAAAAAGAAAAAATTAGATTGTATAAGGAAGAGTATAGCAGAAAAAACACTCAAGTGTAGATCAAATCTAAAAGAGATAAAGCAAGTGTTCTATCATTCATTGTTTTGACAACAAATTTGAGATAGAAGAGCAATTTTTTCTACGAAGGTTGGTGCCTAAAAAATTGTTTTTAGGGTTGGTGCTCCAGTAGGTTAGTGCCTACGAATATTTATATTAAGAGAATTTCTCTGTGATTTTCTCTTGAAAGGGTTTCCACATAAATCTGTGTCTATTTTCATTGTGTGGTTTTGCATTGTATTCTTTGATTTCTTTGAATATATTAATTGCAAAGTAATTTGAGGTTTTGGATTTAAGATTAATAGTTGAAAGTGAAAAAATATCTTATACTGATTCACCCCCCTCTTAGTATAAGCTTGTGCTTAATAATTGGTATCAGAGTTGGTTCCTTCAGTGTTAGCACAACTGCTAGAAGGTGGATCTTGGAAAGCACATATGGTAAGATCTCAAGTGCTAGATGGTTTCTCCACTAACAAGGCTCCTTTGTTTTATGGAACAAATTATGCATTTTGGAGCATAAGAATGAAGACTTACTTGATGGCTCTAGGTTTCGATATTTGGCAAGCAGTGGTAATAAAATACATAATGCCATAAATTGCACCAATGGATGCCACTAGAAAAAAGGCCAGTGAGAACAATGCAAAAGCTATGAATGAAATCTTATGTGGGCTTTCAGAAAATGAGTTTGTTAAGGTTATGAATTGTGAATCTGCAAAAGAGATTTGGGATAAACTCAACACTATTTATGAAGGTGATAGTAAGGTTAAAAAAGGAAAACTCCAAACCCACCAGAGGTAGTTTAAAAGTTTAAAAATGAAGAATGATGAAAAAATTTCTAGGTATCTTCTTTGTGTCGATGAGATTGTTAATGTCATTCGAGGACTCAGAGAGAAAATTGAAGAATCTGTGATCGTTTAGAAAGTCCTGAGATCCCTACCATTGAGATTTGATGTGAAGGTCTCTGCCATTAAAGAAATGAAGGATTTAGACACGATGAAAATGGAAAAGCTCCATGGAATTCTTATGGCCTACAAAATGAGAACTAAATCTAAGAGATAGTTGAAGAAGGAAGCATCATTCAAGGTCTCGAAGAAAGAGAAGATCAAAGAACCAAAATCAAGTGAAAATTCAAGTATTGAAGAAGATGAAAATGAAGCTCTATTAATTTGAAAGCTAAAGAAAGAATCAGAAAAATATAAAGGAAAGTTACCATTTAAATGCTTTAATTGTGGTAAAATTGGTCATTTTACAACCAAATGTCTAAATAAAGGAAATAACAATGATGAGAGAAACAAATCAAAGTACAAAAAGGGATTCAAGCTGAGCAAAGATAAGCAAAGATTTGAGAAACAAAAGAAAAGCCTATACTCCAAGAGGTATAGCAGCTCATCTAAAGAAAATAAAGAAAGTGATGTTGAGAGTGATAATGAAGAGATTTTGTTTATGGCTACAGAAGAAAATGCCACCACTAGAAAAGATAATTTGGAGGAAGATGAAGACATGGAAGAAGGTGAAGTGAACCTTGAAGAAGAACTTATTTGTGCATTGGAAGAAATAAAAGTATTTAAGAAGAAGAATCAAGAACTAAAGTTACAACTCTGAAAATATGAAGAAGAGAATCAAGACTTCAAAGCAAAGACATCACAAGTCTTTGAGGAATCAAACAAGGTAATTACTGATCTAAAAATCCAAATTGAAGAAACAAAGAAAATTGAATAAGATCTAATGGATTAGATAAAGAAGAAAGGAGAAGATTTTGAAAGGTATGAATCTAAAATAGATGTTTTAAAAAGGGATCTAGAAAAGGCGAATTCTAAAATAGCAAGTGAATTGAAATCTAAGAAAATCACTCATGTTTTGAATAAGATTCTAGAGAGTCAAAGATCACCATCTAAAAAGTCAGGTATTAGATATGAGAACGAAAAAGAGAAAGCTAAGAGCTATGTTGAAACTCTTAAGGAACCAGTGAAAAAGGAGACCAAGAAGGAAGAAGCCCAGGATATAAAAACTAGCTCTATCAACAAAGAAAGCAAAGGAGAACAAAACTTCAGAAGACCATTTACTCCAAGATATGCAAATAAAACCAGGTTTGATAATTATTTTGATGGATATTATTATTATTTCAATCATTTGGGTCATAATAAATTAGATTGTAGAAAGAGAGCCAAGGATATTGAAGTCAGGAGTAGAAACAAAGGAACCTATGGAGCTTCAAACAAAAACTACAATTCGTTTGCTCCCTTATCAAACTTTGATGAAGCTATAATTTGTTACAAGTGAAATAAATGACATATAACACACTATTCTAGAAGTGTTTTTGAATCTGTAAGACAAGATCAAAAGTTCTAAGCTCCAGTGATAAAGAAAAGAGAACCATCAAAGACCTAGAAGAAGCAAGAAGAATCCATGATTGTTCAAACAACGTTCCATGCTAGAGATGAAGGACAAAAATGGTTCATTAAGAGTGGATGTTAGAGACACATGACTAGAGATAAAAGAAAATTAATCTCATTAAAAAAGGTCAATGAAGGCACGGTGAAGTTTGGAGATAACACTACAGCCAGAATAATAGGAAAAGGTACACTTAGTCTCGATAATGGAAAAACCAAAATAGAAAATGTGTTATATGTGGAAGGGTTAAAGCATAATATTCTAAGTGTTAACCAAATGTGTGATCAAGGAAACATACTTAAGCTCTTTTTTGAAGGTTGTGAGATCATAAAAAGAGACACAGGAGAACTAATTGCAGATGCTCATAGAACCACAAACAACATATACATGCTCGGAGAAATGAGAGGAGAGAAATGTTGTTTGAGTCAAGTTGAAGAGAGTTGGATATGGCATAGAAGGTTAGGGCACATAAATTTTGATAATATTGTGAAAATTAGTAACAAATAGGTTGTGTAAGATATGCCCAAGATAATGAAACCTTCAAGCATTCTATGCGAGCAATGCCAACATGGGAAGCAAACTAGAACAAGGTTCAGAATGAAGGAATATTTGACCACCAAACCACTAGAGTTGATTCATTTGAATCTTTGTGGTCCTACCAAAACTGAAAACATGTAAGGTAAGAGCTACTTTATGTTGCTCATTAATGATTATACTAGAATGACATGGGTAGCCTTTCTAAAATAAAAATCAGAAGCATTTGAAAAGTTTAAAGCTTTCAAGGCATTAGTAAAAAAAGAAAAAGAGCTAAAAATAAAATGTCTAAGGTTAGATCGAGGAGGTGAGTTTATTTCAAATGAATTCATTGAGTTTAGTGAAGATCATGGAATTAAGAGAAAATACTCAACTGTAAGGACTCCACAACAAAATGGAGTGGTGGAAAGGAAAAATCAAACCATTCAAGATATGGCTAGAACTATGTTGAATGAACCTAAGATATTAGATAGATTCTGGAGAGAAGCAGTTAATACAACATTATATATCTTGAATAGAGGGAAAATTAGAGTTAATAATGACAAAACTCCTTATGAATTATGGAAAGGAAGACCAACTTCGGTCAAACATTTCAAAGTGTTTGGAAGTAAATGTTTTATCAATAGGAATGAAGAAAACTTGGGAAAATTTGATTCAAGAGCTGACGAAGGAATTTTTCTTAGTTACTCCATCAAAAGTAAAGCCTATAGATGTTATAACAAAAGGATACAAACTATCGTAGAAAGTGCTAGTGTTAGAATAGATGAGATCATGAATCAAAAGGAAAAAAAATCTTCAGAAGAGCCTCTAGAAATACCCAATCTTGTAGAAGAAGGGGAGGAATAAAATGTAGAAAAATTGAGTAAATCTGAAAGGCAGGACACCAAAGCACCATCTCACTTTGTTCAGAAGAATCATGCTAAAAGTTAGATCATTGGCAACATTGATGTTGGGGTGTAAACCAGAAGAAGAATTGTAAGTATACCTGAGCATGCAAATTTCTCTTTGTTATCTAAGGTAGAGCCTAAGAATTTTTCTAAAGCTAGTCATGATAAACATTGGGTAAAAGCAATGGAAGAAGAGTTAGATCAAATTGAGAAGAATAAGACTTGGGAACTTGTGCCTAGCCCAATGGATCAAAATGTAACTGGCACTAAGTGGGTTTTTTGAAACAAATTGAATGAAAATGGCCAAGTCACTCGAAACAAAGCAAGATTGGTATGTAAGGGGTATGCTTAAGTAGAAAGTGTAGATTTTGAAGAGACTTTTGCTCTTGTTTCTATATTAGAAACAATTCGAATATTTCTTGAATTTTTAGTATTCAAAAATTTCAAAGTTTATCAAATGGATGTTAAATCAGCATTTCTAAATGGCAATCTAGAAGAGGAAGTTTACATAGAACAGCTAGAAGGATTCCTCTTATCATAAAACAAGGATTATGTGTGTAAGTTGAAGAAGGATTTATACGGATTGAAATAAGCTCCTAGAGCATGGTATGCTAGGCTTGATAAATACCTACAAGACCAAGGATTCAAGAGAGGATATGCTGATAGTAATCTTTACATCAAAACTGAAGGAGATCACCAATTAATTGTTGTGGTGTGTGTAGATGATATAATCTTTGGAGGAGATAATGAGGAAATGTCTAAGATATTTGTCGAAGATATGCAAAGGGAATTTGAGATGTCCATGTTAGGTGAGTTGTCATTTTTTCTTGGTTTACAAATATCTCAATCTAACAAAGGAATATTCATATCCTAAAGCAAGTATGTGAAGGAGATGTTGAAGAAATTCCATATGGAGGAGTGTGCCCCTGTTAGCACACCTATGGCTATAGGTATGAAGTTGAGCAAAGATGATGAATCTTTGAATACTGATCAAACTCTTTATAGATCAATGATTGGGAGTTTACTATATGTGACGACATCTAGGCCAAAAATCATGCAAGCAGTAGGTATGGTTGCATGATTTCAAGCAACTCCAAAAGAAACACATGTGCAAGCCATGAAACGTATATTTAGATATTTAAAGAGAACCTTGGATTATGTTTTGTGGTACCCAAGAGGTAAAGACTTCACATTGGTAGCATACACAGATTCAGATTGGGTAAGTTGTGTAGATGATATAAAAAGTACAAGTGGAGGAGCATTCTTTCTTGGAGATAGCCTAGTATCTTGGTTGAGTAAGAAGCAAAATTTTGTATCTCTATCCACATCAGAAGCATAGTACATAGTGGCAATGCTATGTTGTACACAAGTTATATGGAGGAAACAAACCTTGAAAGATATCAAAGTAGAGTATAATCATCCAATCTCCATATTCTGTGCTAATACTAGTGCAATAAGTATTTCAAAGAATCTAGTTATGCATTCTAGAACTAAGAATATCCATATATAGTATCATTACTTGAGAGAATAGGTGGTAGAACAACAAGTAAAATTGGAATATGTTTCCACATCCGAATAGATGGTAGATATCTTCACTAATCCACTTCCACAGGAAACATTTGAGTACCTATGATAGAAATTGGGAGTAATTTCTTTTACTTCTTGCCACTAAAGGGAAGCATCAGCTGAGGGGGAGCTAAGTACTAGCTCTTGGATAGACCCTTTCCCATTTATGTCAAAGGGGGAGAAGTATAGAAAGAGGATGTCACAGAAAGGGGGAGCTACAACAAAGAAGGATTCAGACAGAAGAGACAGTGCAGCAAGGGGGAACAGTTTTAGTTTGTGGTTGCCATCAATGACAAAGGGGGATATTGTTGGAATATTTTCATTGATGTCAAATGGAACTATTGTCGGAAGTGAATGGAATTAATTTCCAGAAGTGAACAAAAATGTCGATGGAAGTGAACAAAATTATTGCTGGAAATGAACAGAATTGTTGACGAAAGTGAACGGAAATGTCGATGAAAGTGAACGGAATTATTGTTGGAAGTGAATATAAATGTTGATGGAAGTGAATGGAATTGTTGATGGAAATGTCGATGGAAGTGAACGAAATTGTCGACGAAAATGTCAACCTTGGCCGACCTATTGGGAGGAGTTGTGACCGTTTGAAAGGACCTTTTCACTTGAAGAGTCACGACCTTAATTTATGGCTTTCTGTGGGTTATAAATAAGTGCATAACGAATGGCAAAAGATTAGATTTGAAAGTGGAAGACATATAAAAAAAGAGCAGAATTTTTAAAGGCAAATTTTTGTGAGAATATTAAAAAGAAAAAATCAGAAAGTATAAGGAAGAGTATAGTAGAGAAAACACTCAAGTATAGATCAAATCTAAAGGAGATAAAGCAAGTTTTCTATCATTCATTGTTTTGAAAACAAATTTGAGATAGAAGAGTGATTTTTTATGAGAAGGTTGGTGCCTTTGTTTTGAAGAGATTGGTGTCTCTTTCTAAGTTGGTGCTCAGTAAAAGGGGTTGGTGCTCCTATAGGTTGGTGCCTACAAAATTGTTTTTGGGGTTGGTGCTCCAGTAGGTTGGTGCCTAAAAATATTTATATTAAGATAATTTCTTTGTGATTTTCTCCCAAAAAGGTTTCCACACAAATCTGTGTCTATTTGCATTGTCTGGTTTTGCATTGTATTCTTTGATTGCTTTGAATATATTAATTGGGAAGTAATTTGAGGTTTTGGATTTAAGATTAATAGTCAAAAGTGAATAAATATCCTATACTAATTCACCCCCTCTCAGTATAAGCTTGTGCTTAACAGATTAGACTGATTTGAAACACTTTGACCTTAGAGTTTAGAATTTTGATTTTTGGTCCATTTACTTTCTTATCTCTATGTGAATAGTGAAATGTTAGATACTTCACACTAGCTTGTTTCTTCACAAATCTTTGCATAAACCTTTTGATCCTTTTGATGAATCTAGACCAATTTGGAACATCGTCTATTTTAGACATTATATTTTTTAGAGTTTGTAGAACATTTTGACCTTTTATCATGAAACATTGACTATGGATCCCAACATGTATTCCTATACTCATAATGGACTCATGTACAATCTAAGGATTAGTAATTTAGTTTTGTAGGAAGAAATGGTGCAAGACCCCTATGAAGATAATATTACTTATGAGATGGATTCTTATCCCTCTTATAATCCTCAATTAGGGGCACAAACCCAAGATCCATTAGCTAATTATCTGGTTAACACACCACCTTATTCAAAACAAGACCAAGAGAAAAATGCATAATATGTAACTACAATACCCAAATTGGATGAGATAATTCTTCAACAATCATATTATACTAATATGGCTTCCACATATGATCCATTTTGTTTGAGCAACATTTTCTAGAGAACAAATATGAGATTTTGGTTAGAGACATAGATGTAGGGTCTAAGTTTCCAGTAGACTTTCCCCATGAAAATTTACCAAGTCTAGTAAGAGTGCCCCACAATATCATTTACAATCAATAAGATTCTTCTATAAATCCTATGGCTCTAGTCTAAACAATGTATCAAGACCCTAATATATCTAATCAAGGTAAAAACATCATGAAATATTAATTTAACTAAATGCAAAAAGTATATCAAACTTACCTGAATATAACACATGATTCTAATTAGATGAACATGGTGAGTAAGCCTCTCATTAACTTAGCTCCTTCAATAGGAGTATTGATAGAGTTAACTAGACAAGAGAATTTGAATTTTGACCTATTCTTACAAATTGCTTCGATAGGTAACTTGATGCATATACTCATTATTGAAGAAATGTCTTGAGCGTCTACACAAAATAGTGAACCAAATGTAGTAAACAACATGATACAAACATCTAATCTTGATCAAAGTGGTACTAACACACAAATAATTGGCCAAAAAAATGTGCCTATAGTTAATCCTATGAATAGATCATCATACCAGAGAATAGGATTTTCTACACCCCAACCTCAACTAGCTACTTCCTCAAGTGTACAACCTACAAGATTAGGTAATCAAACAATGGCTAATATCATACCTCAATGATAGAATGTGGTGAATCCTACTCCTTCTCAATTGGTAATGAGTATTATGCCATAGCAATAGACACAACCTAGTGTATCAATACAATAGAAGACCAATACATTGCCACCTCAATCAGGGGAAACTAATGTTCTACCTCACCAGGTAACAACAAACATACCTCTTTAATCATAGACTAAAATGCCAATCCAAAACTAAGAAATGACTAGTCAACAACTTGTAAATATTGGTCAACGATAGTTGCTAAATCTACAACCTAATTTCACTTCCTCATAGGGATTCATGCGACAAGGAGTCCCCATTTTTATCAAGTACCTACTAGACAATTGTTGGTTCAAAATGTGCCATAGATTTAGAGATAGAGTCTTGGACCACAAGTTCCCACTCAACAACAAGGTTTGATTAGTCGACAGTGTGTCCTTGTTCAACCATATCAGGCATAGTATAGTTATATCCCTCCATACCAACCACAAAATCCTCTAGGTCAAACCTTTAACACCAACCCAAACTAGATTATCATACAAATAAGTGTGCAATTTCAAGTACATCCTAATCCACATATGAATATTCTTGGTCCATTCCCCAACCAAACTAATATAACCCAATAGGTATCCCCATCATACCCTGGTCAAAGTGTCCCACTTGTGACCTCCCAAACCAATATTTTACCTCAAACCAATGTTATTTCTAGTTTCTTATCCTAAGAATTGCAATAGATGAAGGATGTAATTGTTACCATTCAAGTTGGTAAATAGATTAAAAATTTCAAATTGGATGACATGTGTTCCTACCCATTCAACATGGAGTATTTTTAGATACCATTTCCTCCAGGATACAAACCACCAAAATTTGACAAATACAAAGGGAAAGGTGACCTTAAGGCTCATTTGATCGAATTCTTTATCACATGTCAACCAGTGGCATATAGAGACATTTACCTTTTGTTTCTATTTCTAAGGATCTTGGCTAGACAAGCCTTGGAGTGGTTTTAAAAGTTGCCCAAAAATTTAGTAATAGATTTTGATGATCTTTTTGATAAGTTTGTGCAGTGCTTTTCCTATAATCTTGAGCATGAAATTTCATTAGTGGACTTAATGCAAGAAAAGCAAAAAGTTGAGAGTTTTACAAGTTATTTATAGTGATGGAGAGCCCTTGTAAGCTGTTTCACCCATAGTTTACCAAATAAACAATTAGCCATTTTGTTTACCAAAATTTTTCATAGTGAGATAGCTTATCATTTGAAACTACAATGTGAACACACTTTCAAGGAAATAATCGACAGAGGCTTGTTGATTGAGTGAGCACTCATTAATAAAGGAGTCATCAAGCTTAATTTAACTAATCAAAATCAAGGTACCAATCATAGAAATGACCAACATTAACATCCCATTCAATCACCAACATCATAACCAACATAGGCCAATAACTAAAAAAGATCAAAGTAATTCAACTACAATAAGAATGTTGTGGGAAATGGAGTAACCGAATACCATCATGTACAAATGGTGTAAACATCATCTACACCACATTTTTAGCCTACTCCTACCCATCAACCTCTCCAACCAATATTTTAAGTGCAACAACCAATACCTACACAATAAATACAACAGTCATTACCATTTCAAACCTCTCCTCTTAGGATAATTGTGCCTACACATCATTTCTTTAGTAACCTAGGAGAACCTATTGAGTCTATATTTTGTAAGCTTACTTCTACTAATATGATTAGTTGGCCTATACCAAAGCATTATTTTCAAGGCATTCCTTATCCTGATTGGTACCAAGAAAATGAACTATGTGACTATCATCAAGTCAATGGGCATAATCTACAAAGATGTGTCCAAATCAAGCATTTAATTGAGAATATGTTGGATAATGGGGAGATAACCTTGGATAAAGGTGATTACACTTATAATAAAACTCTTGGGATTTATCAAAATCCATTTCTATGACATACCAATAAATGGCAACAAAATAATTAGCAATAATAACAACAATGACTAGTGTAGCAGTAAAATCAATAGTATCAAAATCAAAGGCCAAACCAACAAAATCAACAAAATCAGTAACAAAACTCATAATGATATAATAATAGACAAAACCAAGGTTAGAATGGTAAAAATAAACAAACCTACCATGCAGTTACACATGAATACAATAGGGTTGTAGGTCATCTTGCATGGGGTAGTATTAATACCATCTCCATTAATCTTAGACCAAGAACTAATCAACCTAGACCATTGCTAAATAACAACATTCAACCAAATTACATGGATAATCCTTCTTTGACCTGAGAATACATATAGGCAAACCAACAAACTAGGAATTCCCCTTTTGGACCTTATATTGATAACTCATCCTTGCCATGTGACCACATGTGAGTGCATCAACAACTGAGACTTATCCTATCTGGTCCCACACCATTCCCAACATTGGTTAACAATAATGGTCTAGTGTTAAATCTCAATTATGTAATCACAACTTGAAGGTTGAAGACTACTATCCTAGGCCTATAACCATCTACCACTTTTCTTGTCATTCAACCAATTGTTCAACCTCATAATAAACCATTCACTACTGACCAAAACAAGAAATTTGATATTATGGAACAATTATAGAAGACACCAACACAAATTTCTATTTTAGATTTTTTGTGAAGATCAATAATCCAAAAGAACATCTTGAATGATTTTTTGACCCAATCCACTATTGATAGTGACATATCTCCTAATAAATTTTAAGCTTTGGTTGGACACCTAGCTCCAGCCCAACAAGTCACATTCAACCAAAGTGATATGTCTTCTCTTGGCCCGCTCCATAATAATCCAATATACATAGAAGTTTATATAAGATGGCATAAAGTGAAATGTGTCCTTATTGATAATGGATCCAACCTCAACATAGTGTCTCTAAAGCTCATCAAGCTTTTTTGTTATACAATGGTAAATCTCTAGCCAGAAACAATAGCTATCAAAGCCTATGATAATCAAGAAAGAGAATCACAAGGCACCATTAATTTTCCATTTATCATTGGGATTTTGACCCATGATACACTTTTCCATGTGCTTGATCTTGAGTTATCATACAATATGCTTCTAGTCAGGCCTTGGTTACATGAGATTCATGCAGTCTCATCAATGATGCGCCAATGTATCAAGTTTTCCCACTCAGGGATGGAAGTGAATATTCTAGGAGATTTACACCCATATGAACACTACAAGCATCTTGAGGTTAAATTTCAAAGCTATAATTATTATTATAGCATGAATCCAAGTTCCAAGTAGGATAAAAGAAAGGTTATACTTATTGATCCTTCACCAGATAATTACATAGATCCTAATATCTTGGATTCCCTTTCTCACATGCCACCTCTTGAAGCTTTTAATCATTTTACCATTTCAGATAATAGACCAAGAGATTATGTGACCCATGATACATTTCATATTGCTAATCTTCCTTAGAATCCAAAAACCTTTGGGTGACCTAAAGTCACCCCACATATGCATTGTCAATAAAAGAACAAAGATAAGGGACCTATCACATTTGTACCAGCACTTGGCCTAAAACCTGACCCTCTTGAAGTGGATGAATCATGGTTATACAATGAAAACCAAGTTAATTGTTATAAAAATGAAAAGTATCCTATTCCTAATAGGATCATGGAGCATCACAATTATGAAGAGGCCTCAGACTGAATCAACAAGGAACTATCAAGCCAATTTCCATGAATAAGTATGAAAGACCTTATGGACTTGGATTTAAACCTCTTGGGGGTGACCCCACATATTTTATTCAAACTCCATCACTAACAACTAGTGATGATGATGTTGATAATGAAGTAGAGTCTGATCATAGCCTCACCTTTCATAACCTATTTGAAACCAACCTATTTGATCACAATATCATTTATACCCTTTCCTTGGACATTCATCGTAACCCTTTGCCATTATATTATCCTGAACTGATAGATTAAGACTAATAGGAATCTATTCTATCAATTGATGAGTTCTAAAATGATGAGGCATTCTATAAATTTTTAGGTCTTAGAGACAATGTTCCATTGGGAGATCACAAATAAGGATTCTCAATCACATTGGATCCTATGGCCTATTTTTGAGAGCGAGTGAACACCCTTAGCCAAAAAACAAAAAAGTAAAACATTGAGGTCCTAAAGTGAAAACCTATTTAAGGCACTTTTTGACCAGGGAAAAAGTAAAGATAAAGGCCAATCTAGTGGTGAAAACATTTTTTAGGTGCCATTAAATGGGGTGTTCATTCTTCTTTGAATTTAGACAAAGAGACCACCAATGATGAACTTTATAGTGGACTTGAGTTTAGCTTAAAGCAACAACAAGTATTTGATCAAATTATTCAAGAATTTCTAATTGCTTTTTTCACATGGCCAAATATCCCATTAGGGGACTTAGATTCATCATGCCTAGGAGAAGTTAAATAAAAATATGAAAGACACTGACATAATTCAACAATTGAAGTCATTGCCTACTATCCTAGAAGATGGTTCGAACCTTCTAGTTGAATATACAATAGAAGTAAATATTAGGAATCCGTCAAACCTAAAATGGATAAAATTAGGAGCATACCTCACTAAGGAGGAATGTGACATCTTTATAGATTTTTTAAGAGAATTTGTAGATATCTCTGCATGGGCCTATTCTGACATGTCAAGTTTAGACCCCACCTTGGTTTTACACCACCTTATGGTTAATCTTGATGCCAAACTAGTAAAACACAAATTACGTAAGATGCATCCTCAAATTTCTATATTGGTAAAGAAAGAGTTGGAAAAACTTTTAGAAGCATGATGTATCCAATCTATTGACTACTCAGAATGGATCTCTAATGTGGTACCTGCTAGTAAAAAGCCTTAAGGGATCAAAATTTGTACTCATTTTTGAGACATCAACAAAGCTTGTCCTAAAGATGGTTTTCCCTTGCCTAATATTGACATGATAATTTACTATATAGTAGGTTATGAAATTCTTTCACTCATAGATGGCTTTTCAAGATACAATTAGATCAGAATAACACTAAAAGACCAACATAAAATAACATACTCTATTGGGAACATTTTATTATCAAGTAATGCCATTTGGCCTTAAAAAATATAGAGATACATATAAAATGGCCATGAATATCATATTCCATGATATGATACATGATATTATTGAAGACTATATCGATGACATATTAGGAAAATCCAAAACTAGGGTCAACCATCTAATAGTGCTACATAAGATATTTGAAAGATAATGGGAGTACAAAGTTAGAATTAATCCAAATAAATGTGTGTTCAATGTAACTTTAGGAAAATTACTTAGATTAATCATGTCTCATATAGGTATTGAAGTTGATCTGGCTAAAGTCCATGCTATAATTGAGATGCCACCACCAACCAATTTAAAGCAACTCCATAGTTTTTAGGGTAAGTTCCAGTCAATTCAATGCTTCATCTCTCAAATAGTAGACAAGTGCCATCTATTTACACACCTTTTGAAGAAGGGAGTTTCATTTCACTAGGATGATCACTACCAAATAGATTTTCAACAACTCAAAGACTATCTTGTTAATCCACCTATTTTATTACCTCCTATGCCAAGAAAGCCATTTTTGTTATACCTATCAGCTACTGACCATGATTTGGGGGCACTCTTGGCTCAACATGATGACAATGGAAAAGAAAATGTTGTATACTACCTAATCCATAACTTGGTTACATATGAACATAACTATGCACCTATTGAAAAATATTATTTTGCCATGGTCTTCATAGCTCAAAAACTGCACCATTACATGTTGAATAATAAGACTATGGTCATTTCAAAATTATATCCACTCAAGTATCTAGTATATAAAATAGATTTACAAGGTAGAATGGATAAATGGATCATGATTATTAGTGAGTTTGACATAGTGTATATCAATCAAAACAAAATCAAAGGACAAGTTCTTACAAATCAACTTGCTGAAGCACCTCTCATATACACACAACTAGTCACATTTCAATTTATTGATGAATCCATAATGACCATCATTGACACACTCCTTGAGGAGAAACCCTAGAAAATTTATTTTAATGGTTCATTTACTACACATGGATTGGTGGCAAGCCTATTATTTATCAGACCATAGGGGGATCTAATCCCTAAATCATTTAGAATCATATTTCCTTATACAAATAACATGACCGAGTATGAAGGATTTGTTGTAGGACTTTGACAAGTAGTTCATTAGAATATATCTCATTTCCAAGTTTATGGTGATTCTTATTTAATCATCAATCAGGTCACAGATCATTTTTAGACCAAAGATGATAAGCTGGTCCCATATAAAGCCATGATTGACACTTAAGCAACAAATTACCAAAATTTAGTTAAGCAGATACCAAGGGATACTAATAGAACTGCATATGCCATGGCTACTATTGGATCTCTAATTTGAAAAATAGATAAAGGTAGAGAGTATCAATTCCTCATTGAGAATTTGTCAGTACCAGCTCATGAATCTTCAATTATTGTAATGATTTATGATATTATTAATCCTAATTATATCTAGTACTCAAACCTTTACAACTACCTTCATAACCAAGTTCTGCCATCTAACCTATCTTGAAAACAATTCAAAGCCTTCATTTATCATTACACTCATTATACTCTACTTAGATCCACCCTTTACCATCAATTTTTTGATGAAACTTTGCTTCAGTATTTAATTTTAGTAGAGTCTACACTAGCATTATGAGAAGTTCACAAAGGAGTATGTGGTGCTCACTCTAGTGAAGTAGTCTTATCCAAAAAGCTCTTGCATATTGGTTATTACTGGACCATAATGGATGTAGATGCCACTGCATATGTAAAAAAGTGTGACAAATGTCAATATCATGCTAATATGATTCATGTCCCAAAAAAACACTAAAACTGATGTTGACACCATGGCTATTTCTACAAGGGGACTTGACCTCATTGGGAAGATCAATCCCACTTCATCTAACAACCATAAACTTATCCTTACCACCAATAAATATTTCATCAAGTGGGTTGAAGCTATACCCATCACTTATGTGATTGGAAAGCAAATTTACAAATTCATTTTCAACCATATCATTTGCCACTATAATATCCCCTCTATCATTATATCTGATAATGGAAGATCATTCAAGAACAAGGATGTAGACTAGCTATGTACTAAATATAACATCACATAACATTTTTCTACAACATGTTAACCTCAAGGTAATGGCCAAGCTGAGGCATCCAATTAAACCATTGTTAATATTCTTAAGAATATTGTCAATGACGTTGGTCATGATTGACACTTGTAGATATTCCCCGCCCTTTGGGCATACTATACCAATAATCGTACCCCCACATGAGTCACTCCATACTTGTTTATGGTACTAAATCCATCCTTCCTATTGAGGTTGAGTTACCTTCACTACACATATCTTTCAAGCATATCTTAGATGATCACGACTATCAAGTAGCCCACCTGAAAGTGTTAGACCTACTTGATGAGAAATGCATAGCCATGCTCAATAATCTTCAAGCATATCAGAACTGACTCAAAGTCCACTATAATCAATGTGTTAAGTATAGAATATTTAAACTTGGTGATCTTGTTCTTAAAGAAAACCAAAATAATAACACGATTGATAAAAATCATAAATGGAAATTCAAACCAAACTAGATAGGGCCTTTCATCATTACTATAGATTATAGATCAAGAGCATACGATATTACCACACCAGATGGTTATGAGCTTCTTGAGTTGATGAATATTATTCATCTCAAGTGAAACTATGCTTGAATGCTAAGATGTACTATCGATAAGGACCATTTTATTTATGCCATTTTATCACTATTACTCTTTAGACAAATACCATCCTTATCTATCCTCTTCACTGTATCCACTTTTTGCTTCCATTTTATCAACCCAGTGTGTTCTAAAGCATAGCCCATTTGACCTTGGTTTTTGCCATTTGTTACGTAGTTTCAACATTGAGGTATCTGATTAGTTTCATTATTTGGTTTAAGTACTCTAAGAAAAGATTATATTTTGGGACAGTGTGACAGAAGTTTCATTAGTTATATCCTTTATTTGTTATGCCTTTCTTACCACCAATTTTGCTACTAATTATAACCACCTTTGGGAAAATTAGTACCATTGATCTATGTTGTTGTGTCCTAGTTATAACTACCTATGGACAAAATAGGGGTAAAATTAAGCCTTGATGTACCAACTTGCCACTTCCTATGTCGTACTATGCCTTTTTACCAACTATGCCTATTTTGTTTGAATTGACTGCTACACTAGTTGAATTCCTCTGCTATAAGGGTGGAACTACAGTGACTTGAGGTCCTACTCTGGGACTATGTAGGTAGTGCTCGATAATTTTTGAGGTTAGCTTAGTCACTCTAAGCCATACTCTCACCATTTTGTGAGCAACCTAAGCCAAACTCATACCATTTTTTGAGCACCCTAAGTCATGCTCTCACCATTTTGTGAGCAACCTAAGATATGGTCTCACCATTTTATGAGTACCCTAAGCCATGATCTTGCCATTTTTTTAATCACCCTAAGCCACACTCTCACCATTTTACAAGTAACCTAAGCCACACTCTCATTGTTTTGTGAGTAGCCTAAGCTATGCTCTCATCATTTTGTGAGCAACCTAAGCCATGCTCTCACTATTTTGCAAGAAAACTTAGTTTAAATACTCTCTCTATTTTGTGATATTGAACCATTTAGTGTCTCATAATTATTTATTAAGTTGAAATACTCTAAAACAATTCCAAAAACATTTGAAAATTGTTAGAAAAGAATAAAAATGTTGACCACTTCTTTTCCTTAAGGATTCTGGGAACCCTTACTAAGTTACAAGAAAATCACTTGTCATTTAGTTTCCCCATCCTTTTATGCCTTTTTATCTCATGTATTTACCATTTTTCAATACCATTCCTATTCTTCTATCACATCTATTTCTATTTGTTTGCCTCAGTTATCACATTCTTCCCATTCCCTAGGAGAACAACATTTGGCCTAAATTGTTTTATTGGATATTACATTCATGGAACTATGTAGATAGCTTCCAATTTTCTAGTGCATATAAAGACAACTCAAACACCTCCTTAATTTTATTGTATTTCCCCATTTTGTTCATTTGTTAAGTTGTCACCTATTTTCTAGGGGCAATGTTCATAGGGTTTCTATTGCATTGTTTGTTTATTTGTTTCTGCTTATTTTGTTTGTTTGTCTACCTATTTGTTTTCTTTCAGCATTGTTGCCTTGATTTATTTTGTGTGTCCATTGGGTGATTATTTTCTAAAACTTACACTTGAATCCATCCATATTCATATGTTTACATTAAAATCATGGTTTTTATCATTGGTGCCTTGGTTTCTATTGATTATTAGATTACGGGAGTCAATCCTTATGCATATTTCAACCAAGTCCTCATGATGTTATACCATGATGCCTACCAATACATGCTATAACAAGACTAAGATTCAATAAGTATATTCAATAATGATAGCATCTCTTCAACATCAACATCTTGATTCACTCCCAATCATATCCCAAATATAGTAATTAACCA
The DNA here is from genome assembly GCA_037957365.1 of Torreya grandis. Taxonomy (NCBI): domain Eukaryota; kingdom Viridiplantae; phylum Streptophyta; class Pinopsida; order Cupressales; family Taxaceae; genus Torreya; species Torreya grandis. Next base: position 1,145,842 of record JARHVA010001044.1, read on the forward strand.
TGAAATAATTTCAACCTTTATTAGTTTGGATGAGCATCTCCTTACTAGTAGGTTGTTCCAATTCAGCATTACCCTCTGTGTTAAGTTATCATCATCCTTGGATAAGTTTATCATGTTTGTCATAATTGAGGTCCAATTATTATAACCACCTATGGAAAAATCATTACACACCATCCCACTTGCATTTCTCAATGATTATAACCACCTTTGAGCAAATCACTGTGTTGTCACCACTTCCTTTTTTATGCCCATACGGTGGCATTTTGTCATCTTGTTTATCTATCTTAACTGGGTAGATCCATCTTCTTAATGATTATAACCACCTTTGGGAAACTCATTGTGTTATCATACCACATTGTCATTATCAGGGTACAATGCTTATATCCACCTTTGGGTAAACCATTGTACACCATTCCACTTTCATTCTCAATGATTCTAACTACTTTTTCAATATCATTGTGTTTTCACCCCATCATCCTTCCTTTCTTTGGTCCCCTCATTTTACTTCTTTTCAAGGGACTATTTGCCGACCTACTTGTGCCAACCATTCCCTCGAGGGGGCATCATATAGTTAGTTTATCATCATTTCAGTTGTAGGCATACAAGACCTTTTCATTCTTTGAGAAGACATTACTGTGCTTATAGCTTGTAATTCTTTCCCAAATATGGGTAAACTATAGACACCTAAAATTGGCAATCGATAACCTCCAACCAAGATTTTGGCTAATTTCCACTTAAAATGCACAATTTGACCTAAAAACACTAAAACATGCTAAATGATGTGAAATTGATGTATTTAAATGCCAATTTTGGCTAGGGTATCCCTAAATGGGGCAATGCAATTTATGGGCTAGCTAACTTTGATCAGATCATTTTGAGTTAAAATACCAAAATTGAACCTAGGTGCTCTAGATTGTTCTTTCCTATCAAATATTCTACACAAGACACATGACTTTATTATTTTCTATTGGTAAAATCCTAAACAAGAATAGGGTTCTAACACATCTAAAAGTGAATTCCAATTTGAAGCCAGTCAAAATTTGGACCAATAACAAGACACTATAATCAATTTAAGTAATTTGTGCACAAAGTGCTTAAACATGCTTAAGAGATAATTAACCCAAGTCAAAGCATAATAAAAAATTCCATGGAAACTTGTTGAATACTTATTTTTGAAAATTGATATTGAATATCTACATCATCAGGTGACCTCAATTCTTGGGAAGACATCCCTAGGCCATAAATTCCACAAATATCATGATTCATGCCCTCCATGCCTCATCAATGCCTTCCATGATGCCCTCCATGCCTCTTAATTGCCCCTTCGTTCAATGTCATGATGAGGATAATTAAAAACTTAATTCTAAAAATTTAAATAATCCTCAACCATAGATCTCAATCTCAGGATGGACAGTTTTGATTGATTCTAGACATTTGCAAAAATCTATAAATAGAGATGCCATGAACATCATTTCTAAGTCTTGATAATGAAAATTTATAATGCAAAAAATATCTTCAAGAATCCATTTAAATTAGTGTTACCATGCCAAATTGATTCTAATCCAAGACAAACCATAAGCCAAAGGTGCCAAGGAGAGATGGAGGTAGCCAAGCTTCCATTGCTAAGGACTTCATGAGCACAAACCAAGCAATCCACTACAAAAATCATTTTGGAGCATCCAAGGAAGGTAAAAGAGGATTTATTTTACATTTTAGTTGTGTTTTTTATTCATGTTTGTTAACTAAGTTCTCCCTAGTGTCTAGTCTTAGAGATATTATGATAGTTAGTGTGTTATCTTTTAGTTTTTTTCATTTTAAAACTAACACCATACTAACCATCCTCTCTTGAGTAAAATTATTAGATCATAGAACATGCTAAGTGATTTTGGATCCTTTTATGTTTCAATTATTTAGATACTCCCATTTTATTGTTTTATCATTTGATTATTTATGATAACATCCTTGTATTTTTTGTTTGATAATAAGATATGTTATGAAATGGGAAGTGTAAATGGAGTTTGTATTATTGGATCTTTATCATTTAATTTACTAAGCATTCTATTTACAACATCTCTAAACTTATTTGTTTCAAACTCATATATAGTTGATTGGATGATGGTATTTCATGCTAAAATTATCCATATGTAATGTATTAGAGATTATACCTTAATCTTTTGTTGAATTTTAAACTTAAAAAGTTTTTTGATAAAACTCAAATTATAAAATGACTTATTGATAATATAATATCTAATGTTTGGTTAAAATTAGTATCATATTATTATTATTAAATTATTTTTTGTGCATTGTATATAATTAGGGATGATCATATTGTCAATATTGGAGATGTCCAATAATGAATTACATACAATAATTTATGTTTTTTCACTTTGTAATCAAAGTAAGGATCTTAATTATCTAAAATATGACACAATTGTTTTAAAATGTGTTTAACTATAGAAAAACATATATAATATTTTTATGTATGTGGTTATTATGATACTAACCATATTATGCTATCATCAGTCTATGTTTGGATATATATTTAAGTTTTGTGTAGGTGTACAACACCAAAAATTTAATCATATTGAAGTTTATGTGCATTTTATCTAAGAGAAAGTCTTCAATGGTGATATTGATCTATATTTATGTCTTATAAATGAAAAAGTAAGAAATATCTTCACAAAATAACTTGGTGCTACCAAGTTTTGTTAGTTTCATGCAATATTGAGCTTCTCAAAGTTTCCATTGAGGGGGAGTGTGGATGACAATGCCACTTCTTGATGGCCATGTGTTTCTTCTCTTTATATATACTTCTTCTAATTATAAAGCATTGCAAACTTCATGTGGAAGTTATTTGATTTAATTAAACTTTATTTTAAAGCTAAATTTATGGCCTATAAGTTGTGGAATATTGCTATTGGGACTGAAAAAGCCCCTTTTGGATGACATGTGACCCCTGAGCTTACCAATGTATTTCAAAAAAATTGTAGGAAGCTATGTCTAATATCTTGTAGACTATTAAGGATAAATTCCCTCTCCAAATTGGTAATAATGAATTTCTTAGTGATGATTGTAACCTCCTTGAATCCATGAATGAGGGCACTTGTCTCTAAAAAATTATTAAGTTCATCCTTTAATTGCTAACTACACCTATGAAAGGTGATAAGAAAGTTGTGAATTTTCTTGTTGAAATAAAAAAAATTAAATCTCAGTTGGATGTAATTATAATTTTATTTATGATAAATTAATTTATTTTATCATTTAATTAAATAATCATTAAAAATTTAAAAAATTCATTTCAATTTTTAATTCTAAGTATCAACCTGAGCAAGATATCCCTAACCTTACCACCTTGTCTATTGTCTTGATTCAAGAAGAGTAAGTTATGACAAATTTTGATTCTAAAGAGAATTATACTCAAATAATTTTCACTTTAAATACTATTTTTGATAGTAATAATAATAAGAACCATAAATATAACCCTAATTCTAGCTCAAATGGGAACATGAAATATAGTAATAAGAATCATACACCTAAGTTTAATAAATTACAATCGATGTGATAAATTTGGTCATAGAAGGGAAACTTATTATAAAAATAGAGATAAAATTAAAAATTAATCTTTTAAAAATAAAAAAAGAGAAGAAATTTAATCAAAACAAGAAGAATAAGTAGAATAACAATCAGGATCAAAATGTTATTGCTTTGTATACTTTTTTATTTGCTTCAAATGAAAATGAGTGAAATTTCAAATGAAGATTTTTATAATGAAAATTATGAGTCTAATGAAACAAATGAATATAAGTAAATATATCATAAGAAAGTATAATTAATTGCATTGTTTTATGATTTTATTCATCAAAACCTTGAAGATCTTGATGAAACCCTAAAAACCATTTTAGAAACTAGAGCGTAAAAATCATAGGTGACCAAACATGTCCATCTATTAATCATGTTATTTGAATTATGGGTCATCCTCATATACCAACAACCTTATACTTAAACACATTACAACCTAATAATTCTAATGGGGGCATGAGATATGTATCACAACCTTTGTTTTCTGAAACTACTATTTATACATTTATCATGAGGCTAACAAATATTTCAACTCAAATACCAGTTATTATGCCTATTAAAACCATGCTAACATACCATT
>JARHVA010001044.1:1155000-1217500 GCA_037957365.1 Torreya grandis
ATTATGCCTAGTATATAAATAGTTTTACTGTGTTTTCTATCTAGTTTTCTGTAGAGGCCAAAATAGTGAAATCATTGACTCTGACAATGAAATCATTTTTAGGAGTGGTGAAATCATTTTCTAACTTTTTTATGTTTTGTGTGTGGGTTGTAGTAGCAAAATCAAAGGACTAAGTAGTGAAATCAGCCTACAAATTTTTGAAATCAATTTATAACAATGCTCTTTCAATCTCTTTGTTACCTCAAAACCACATTTATCAAACTTCTAATGATTTGTGTTAAAGGACCTTAGCCAAACAAGTGGTATTTTGAGGCAAACAATTCATTCTGTCTTCACATTTCAATTTAGGAATTAAAATTAATTCACATTTCAATTGGGTTATAACAAAACTTGTTCATTTTCATGTTATTTACTTTCTTGAAATTTTTATTATTACTTGAATATCTTGTTGTGTTCTTTTTATGTGTACGATATCCCCTTTTTAGTGACTCAGAAATGCAAAAGTTCCTATATACCTTTTACCTTATTTTTCATTTGATTATGTGGATTGGAATTCATCACCTTATTATATATCTTTAGGGGTGTGTTGACCTAGGAAGTCACAATATAACATCTTACTGGACCCTATTTATCTAGAGGGGTATACAAATCAAAGACCATTACCATCATAAATGTTTGGATTTATGCTTGTACATTATCATGTGAGGAAAGTAATCTTGGTTAGTTCTTTCCAATTTCTCAGGTCAATGTGTGGTTCCTTCAAAAGGATCAATCTTGTAAATGAGATTGAACTTCTTCATTGATAGACTTATGCCCACATATCATAAGGTATATAAGGACCATCTAAAAATCTTGAGTAAAATTATAAGTAAACCCAAATTGGTAGCACTTCACTAAGATCATTACAGTTGAAATGGTTAGGAAGGGACAACACCATCTTGTAAATGGACTAATCTTGGATTGATTCTTAAATTCCTATTTTTTCATGATTAATTCATTAATGCATAGGTGCAAAGGTAATAACTCCTTAAGGTCACCTGACTCATACAAATTATAGACACCAAAATTATGTCACATATGTGTGTAACTCCCTATGTTGAAACCCCCCTTGAGCCCCTTTTCAATAATCATAAATTAGCCTCCCTAACCCATGATTTTACCCCTCACACATTTAACTAATTTAAAATATTTAATTAAGTTAATTAAAAACCCCTTTTGCCACCTTACTTGGCCACCTCATCTTAAGACTAATTCTCACCTGATGAGTCACCTCAAGACTTAGTCCCATTATCCTAACTACCCAATACTTGTTCTCACCCTAAAAAATAAATTCCTAACCAACTAAATCCTTTTTAACCTCCTATTTATACCATTTTTTAATAGATACCACACTTGGCATAAGAAACAATAGAAAATAGGATAAAGATAGTACTTTTACCTATTCTAATGTCATCGATGTTGATCAACCCATGGTCGATGTCGGTGGGATCACTGATGTCGATTATATAAGCCAAACTCCAAACTAATGTTTAGGTCAGTAGAAATCAATAAAACTCATTCTTATTTGCATACAAGCTTTTGGAATTTAATTTTTGACATCTTGGCTTACTGTTACCTTGCATAAGTCAACCTAGATCAAGAACTAATTTATTGAAAACTAGTAGTACCCACTTGTTTTCTCTATTCGATGCATCAATTTGGTAAGCCTGATAGGAACCATCCATCTGGAACTTATCATTTAGCCACCACTATAGCTAAGTACATCACTTATTCTATAAGTCTTTAAGTAGTTACTTTGCAACTCCTTTACATCTACTATTTATTACTTTACACATTCTTGACCGAACCCTTGTGAAGGAGTTATAAAGCTTCCCTACTTGTTTCCCCTTGTTCCAACACACCAAACCTCTAACTAGATCCATCTAAATAATATTCTCTCTATCAAAATTCTCCCCCAACCTTCCAGACCTGATCAAAACCATTTCTCAGACCTAAAAAAGCTTTCTATAAGTTCTTAGGCAATTATTTCCCCTACCAACCTCGACAGCCTAACCAATATCGGTCACCTTCCTCATTGACCTCGATAGTATAATCAATATTAGTCACACTCTGTAATTGACCTTGGTAGCCTAACTAACATCAGCAACTATGGATTTCTAGTAACTCTTCTAAAACGTAGCCAAACAACTTCTAAAATACAAACTAAATATAACACCTACACTCTATTACTTTTTGCTACACTCAGGTTGTGAATAACGGTAACATTATCTCTCTTTTACTCTCTCTTGGTTATTTATTACTCTTTTATCTCTCAAAAGTGGACTATCATCTCTAAAGAAGTTTGACACTTTTTGGAATAAGCACGTAGCTTGGCAGCCCACTCATATATCTACTAATAAACATTTTATGGTAGTGATTTCCTACTGATAGGTAGTCCTCCCTAGCCAAAGAGGAGTACTCACAAAATCTATATACGATGAACAAACTAATATAGGTTCATTATAACCACTTATCCCTATCTTTATTCTCTATTTTTCTTGAGACTTGAAATAGACAAATTTTAGTGAAATATTTTTGGCACGCTCAGTGTGACCCTGGAGTTTTCCCTAGGTTCATTGCTTGTTTTAAGCATTCATATAGGTGTATTATAGTGAAAATTTCATTTATTGCACTTTTTCCTTTGTTTCTCCCTCAAATCAAAAATTTAATATTTTATTTTCTATTTAAGGGCATTAAATTGAAACTTTCTTCTTCCTTGCCACTCTTCTTTTCTCTTTGCCTCTAAAATAAATTTATCATTTTTATTACAAGTTAAAAGAATCTTATCTTTATTTCTTTTTTGCATGCACATTAGGATAGTGAAGTTCATTCTCTTCTCCTATTTCATCTTTGTTTTCATTCAAATCTAAACATTTCAGATTTGGGTTTAAAACTTACTACACTTCATTATTTGCTTGCTGCATATTAGCTCACCTAGTTAATTACAAGCATTATGAATGAATTGTAGTGCACCTATGTTACACATCCAGATCACACTCACAAAAAAAACATCTAAACTTACTTGAGAAAAATTCCATTAGGATTTCATCACCTAGTGGATCACCTTACTCAACCCAGCTATCCTATTTGGATTTCACCTCTAAGGGGAGAACCCACTCTGTTCTTTGGTGGATTATAAACTCTAGGTAGAAGGTATATTTTGGATAAGTGGCCTAGTTTGGATTTAGGTACATGAAGTGTAGCGAGTGAGATCCTATAACAAGCCATGTACCTGGTCTAACATATATTTCCTTTTAAACACTAAAACTAACCTGAAACTAGCTCTAGATTGCTTTCTATTACCTTTGCTAACCAAATTCTCATCTCACTATCTGATTAAGGCATAATCCAACATGAGACTAAAATTAATCTCTAGGAGTTAATAATTAGTGGATGTACATTCTTTTTATACTTTTCTATTGCCTTCTGTATTTTGGAGTTGGTAAGGATGTTTTTCCATTTATTCATAAAAATAATACTGTTTGTAATACTCAATTTGTATAACCTATTATATCAAGTTTTCTGAGTTTTCTTCCTTCTTACACAAACCTTTTCCATCCTCTATTTTACCTAGATTCTAACTCTAGGTTTCTAAAATATTAGATTTTCCATCTCCTAGTATATCATAGTGACCAACATTGGTTAATAACACCGACATCGATAGACTTTAGCTACCAACATTGGTTAATCCCACTAACATTGAAAAACATTTACTTCCAACATCAATCAAGTGATTGATGTTAGTGACTGTGTAATTTTAATTTTCTCAAAATAACAAGATAAAACAACCCACTTACCTACACCCAAACCTAGTTTTTCCTTATTCTTTCACTAATATAGAGTATTAATACTATTCTTACTTCTTATTGCATGGTATTGATGTGAGCTCAAGCCAAAATTCTTGTTGATTACACAAGCCAACAACCACTTCCACCTTCCCCTCTTACTACTGATTATATCATGGAGTATAATTCAAATACAAAGCATACTCCCAACCCAGATCAAATTCCCATTGTGCCTAAAGGAGATCAAAATTTTGCTAAATTTCTTGATCATTATGTGGCAGCCCTTCAACACTACCTTGCCATGAACTGAACCCATAATTCTTTGGGTGACCCAATATTTGGTATGTCAACCTCTCTAATGGAGATAACATCAATTTAAACTCTATTCACTATTTTCCCTATGGTTACTCAAACCACTACCTTAACAAGTAACCCAACCATAAACAATGTCCAAAGTTTAGCATTGCCAACTGCCCAATCCCACCTAAACCCTAGTGTGACTTCCTTACTTTCACAACCACAAGTAGTTCAATTAAGTCACACCCCATTTCAAAATTTAGTGGTATCTATTCCATCTACTCTCGTACCTATAATTAATTGAGTTATGACTCACCGTTCATCTAGTCTAACCATGCCAATAACCTAATTGATGATAACAACATCCAACTAAAGCATAGTCTCTAACCCAATAGGACAAGCCCCTTTTATTTTATCCCCCTACCTATGACTCATTACCTTTATGTTGCACCAACACAAGCTCATCAAGCTATGTCATACATTCCCTCTACTTCCTATTAGATTATCTATAACTTAGGGGGTATCTCCTAGACTAATCCCCCTCCAAACCTCGTTAAGATGATGATAGACAAGATGCCTAATATAGAGACATCTATTTCTAATTCAAAGAATGTGTTATCGTATTATTAGATATACAATGAACCCAACCATCCTTATGTGTCTATTCACCCTTATCTAAGCTAATGGGAACTCCCCAAATTTGCTCATTTCTAGATTAAAGAAGATCCATAACAACATTTGTGAGCATTTAGACATGCTTGTTACTTAATAGGGCATGATGATGCCTTTCTACTTCACACTTTCCTTATGTCTCTTTTAAGTGTTATCTTGGATTGGTATAGCTCTATACCTTAGCATTCCCTTTTCTCATTTACCCAAATCACACAAATATTCCTAGACCATTTCTCTATTAACATTTCTAAAAAGGTTTCTATAACAGACCTTTATTCTATTAGACAATTTGATGATGAGTCTATCATAGATTTTGTTGCTTACTAGAGAGGCTTGATTAATAAACTCTCCTCCTTACCCCAACTTGAGCTTATTGAACTCTTCTTAAGGCCATGTGCTAAGCACATTTTTTCCACACTTCAAGTACAAACTTTCTACACATTTGATGAGGCTTTTACAATGGCATGGAAAATTTAGATTCAGGCTATAGACGAAGGTAGAGTCAAGTTGCACATTAAGAATGCCAATTGCGAATTGAATGACTCCTCCTCTTCTAGAAATTCTCCTTCTAACCAAAAATATAAAGGCTCCACCAATATGGTGGTCATTTAATCATCTTCTTCCACAACCACAAACCAATCTAATTCCTTGACTTCCCAAAATATGACCAAAAAATTCTAACAATGGTATGAACAAAGATAATACACTCCCATTGGGGAGTCATACACATACATTTTGGAAAAACTATTGCAACAAGGTGTCATAACCCTTCCTCAAATCAAACCTTCTATATAGTTTGACCCCTCCCATCTTATTCCAACTTGGTATAAGGAACATGAGTTTTGCGGCTACCATCAAGTTAAAGGCCATAATTCTAACAACTATAAGACATTAAAGAACATTTTTCAAGACATTTTTGATAGGGGTGATCTTATCTTGGATAATCCTAATGCACCTGCTAATCAAAATATAGATTTGTTAAAATAACCTTTTCATAACCATTCACCCAATCAAAATATTGTTTAGACCATGACTAACTTAGCTGATCATAATATTCATACTATTAATATGGTCTTTCAATTACCTCTAGTTTAACCTCCCCCTCAATAAGAGGTACCTATTTTATTGACTCCTCTCCCATAGTCAGTGGCATTTATTTTTCCCATTCTTCCTCCCTATGTAGAAGATCCTTTTTCACCTCTTCCACTCCCATGTGAGGAAGATCTTCCTTTACCACTCCTTTTGCCACCAGAGGAGCCTATATTGCCAGTTCCTTTTACACCAATATTACCTATTTTATTACCACTTAAAGACCACACCTTACCCATTTTACAACCACATGTTGAGGGGAACATCATTCATATGTTATACCCTCTTGAGGAACCCTCTTCACCTCCCTCTCCTCTGCTGATAGAGAGTAATACCCCATCCAATTCACCTTTGCACCTAGAAGAGTTAGTGTTATCTACCCCCACATTAGATGAGAGACTTATTGTGCCTACTCTAATTCCACCACTCTTACCACTTCTTTTACCTATGGAGGATCATACTTTACCTATTCCTCACCCACATGTTAAGGAAGCAATAATACTTATGCTCTACCCCCTTAAGGAACCCTCTTTGCCTACCTCTCCTCCACTCATGGAAGACCATTCCTCTTCTCCTATCTTTGTCAAAGAAGACCCTATTGTGGCTCTTTCTCAGCTTTGGCTTGAAGTAGCAGAGACCAAAAATTTCCCTCTTTCTCAAACACCTTATCCTTCTAAAGAAAAAACTATATGGCCTACATCAACTTCATCTAAACCCTTCTCATGGTTGGTGAAAAGTATAGAGTTTCTAAACTCCATGAAGCTAGATCACACAACATTTTGGGACTAAATTAAAACTCCTTATCCAACACAATGCATGTCAACCTTTACTACCAACCCTCTCACTACCCTTTACCCCAAGGTCTTTGACAAAGCTAGAGATTCTTTACCAAAATCACTAGAAGCTCATCCATCTATATAAGAACCCTCACCTTCATAGGCATCTAACACATTAAAGTAGATCACGCCTTGAGGCATATGCCCTGTATCTAATATAATTCATCCATAAGTGAAATTAGATCTAAATCTCAAACTAAAAGTTGGAGTTTTGTGACTTGAACTAAAGAAAAATATTAAGCTTCTTAGATCTCACAAATCCTTCCCTCTTCAACACTCAACTTTACTATCAATTTTTGGACCACACCCATCTACTTTAGTTGGAATATCACCGATCCAAGCAAAACAAAAGGCTAAGTTACCTCCACTACTACCTTTGCCACCTAGTAGGCCTTTCACATATAACACCATGATACCTAACACCAAGAATTTTTTAGCAAAACACATATCTCCATTGCCACCAAATAAGGCACCACATAAAATCACCCCTACAACTCTTAAATAAAAGAAGGTGTCTAATCCTATTACCATAATAAGTGTGAGCCCACTCATAGGCTCTCAGAGCTTTTTCCTACATCAGTTTTTACAATATTCTATAATAACTCTTCCTCCCATTAATCCTTATAGTCCTCTTGGAATGAAGACATCTTAGTTTAATGATACACAAGCATGTCTATATCATCATTCACCTGGACATGATACTAAGAGTTATAAAGCTCTCATAGTGATCATTCCATAACACTTTGATATTGACACACTCTTTGTTAATACTCCTGTTAACCTTCCTGTTATTCCACCTCTGGCATCCACAATGCTTCTTATAGTTCCACCTAAATTCAAACCCAAAGATGTTACCATACCCCCTTTATTACTTCACATATATTTTAGATCAATACAGTTAATGTGGCCATGTGGTCACAAAACCAAAATAATAAAGGTAAGGAAAAAATTCACTACTCTTTAGGCTCATCCCTTTTCTAAAGACACTCCTCTTTTGAATCCTAAGGTTTCCATCTTAGGGGTACTAAAGTTGACATATTTAGCATTATTCAAAGCTTGATGGTGAAACAACTTCACCAAAATCCTATAAAAATGTATTTATATGAGTTAATCCAAAACTCATCCCAAAACCATCTAGCTTTGATTAGTGCCTTGCAAGCAGTTGAAGTATAACCTGATGATCCCTAACCTCTTACAACTTTGGTCAACTCTTTTAATTCCATCTCCCTAATTTCCTTCAGTAATTCAAAAATTCCACTTTAACACCCTAAAGATCAAGATTATAGCCTTTTTATTATCACATATATTGATCAAACTTATGTCAAGAGAGTCATGTTTGATGGGGGAGCTAGTATTAATATTATTTCCACCCATGCCTACAAACAACTAGCTCTTCCCAATAATTACATGTCTCAAACTGACATGGTACTCCACTCCTTTAATGATACCATAGTTACTATGATGGGTACTATTGTCTTACATATCCATTTAGGTGCCCACATAATTATCAAGCTCTTCTATGTTGTAAAAAGAGAGTTCTAATATAACATACTACTTGGATGACCTTGGATACAAGTTATGGCATGTGTACCCTCAACTTTGCACTGCTATGTCAAGTTTGAACATGATGGTCAAGTGCATGTTATACCCATTGACCCACCTCCATTTAAAACATACAACATGAATTATAGTCCTAATGATGTTCTCATTCCATTAAAAACATCAACTTCTCCACATGATACTTTTGAAGCTTCCACAAGCTCCACTACCCCAGTTACATAGATACCAATAACATAAATTCTTGACAAGGATCCCATGGAGGAAACTTTAAAATGTTTATCACTATGAGAATATCATTTATTGATGCTTGACATGTTCTATACTCCATAAGAGTATGGAAAGATTCATATGCACCCAAATTGTGATCCTCATATTAGGATGGTCATCCCTTATGCCCCCCCTAACCTTTGAATTAATTTCACATATAGGTGAATTGATCAAGCTACCACTATCAAAAATATATCCCCTTCATCACAACCATTTACCTGTGACTTCTCTTTCTTGAGCAAGCCTAGATTTACTCACACCTATCTTTATAGGTATCCCTAGAAAGGATTTGGTTTGGGTCATTATGAGTAGGGTGTCTATACACCCATTGAATATCCCACTAGAAAAAACATTGACAATGCCAAAAAGAGGCATGGAATGGGTTGTGATGAACTAAATAAACTCACCAAAACTTCCCATGTGCCAATTATTGAAGATCCAATCTCTCCTTCTCCACTTTATTCTCCACCATCACCTATCGAATCAAAGGTATCTATACCTCCTTTTTTTTCAATAAATGCCATCCATTTGGGGCCTTTCATCTATCACTAGGGTAAGGAAACAAGGTCCCTTACTCTTGTTCATCTTGAAATAATTGATGAAGACTCTCCCACTATTAACACTATCCAATGTCAAGATGATGACGTTATTATCACATATTTAGGTGTAGATGATTCCTATATCCAATGATCACTCCCATAAAAAATATAAGCTATGTTAAATGAATCAACCATTGACATAAATTTTCCCTCTCATGATAACCCTCACATCCTCAAGATTGGCCAATCTTTGGATTCCTTTGAGCAAGCTAATTATGCCACATTTCTTAATAACCATAGCAAAGCCTTTGCTCACTATTATAATGACATGCTTGGTATTTACCCCTCTATCATCACCCATAACATTGTCACCAATTGAGATGCTAAACCTATTAAGCAAAAGCTTCAAAAGATGCATCCTCATATTGCTCTCCTTATCTAAGAAGAGCTCTAATGCCTCCTTTCTGTTAACTTTATCTAACCCATCGACTACCTAAAATGGATTTCCAATATTGTTCCTATCACAAAAGTGATTGAGGGAATCCAAATTTATACTGACTATCATGACTTAAACCTCACTTGTCCAAAATATGACTTCCCATTACCAAGTATCAACCAACTTATTGATCTAATATCTGACCATGAGATACTATCACTTATGGATATGTTCTTTGGATATAATAAAATCTTGGTTTCTCTTAAGGATAAACACAAGACAACTTTCATTACCCCATGGGGAACTTTCTATTATCGGGTCATACCTTTTGGTCTAAAAAATGTTTGTGCCACCTACCAATGCACTATGACTTACATCTTCCATGATCTCCTACAAAAAATTATGGAAGATTACATGGATGACTTACTTGAAAAGTATAAACTTCACCAGTATCACTTAAAGATTCTCAAAATCATATTTACTCATCTCTTCTAATATAATATTTGACTAAACCCAAATAAATGTGTCTTTGGTGTCCTTTCTGATAATCTCTTAAGATTTATCATTTCTCTTTGTGGTATTGAAGTGGAACTTGCTAAGGTTAGAGAAATACTAGAGATACCTCCACCTACTAATATCAAATAACTTCATAGATTGCAAGGTAAATTTTAGTCAATCCACCATTTCATCTCCCAGTTGTCAGATCATTGTCAACCCTTTCATCATCTTCTCAAAAAGGATGTCTCTTTTTATTGGAATACAAATTGCGAGGAAGCTTTTGATGCACTCAAACAATATCTCCTTTACCCACTAGTTCTTATTCCACCTAAGGAAAATCAACCTTTCTACCTTTACATCTCTATAATAAACCATTCTTTGGGTGCCATGATTGCACATCGAGATGTCTCCAATGAGAGTAGGTAGTTTACTACATAATACACACACTTATTGATGATGAGACTCGATATACCCATACCAAAAAACTTTGCCTCATATTGGTCTTTTCAGCCTCTAAGCTTCACCATTATCTCTTAAATCATAAAACCTATGTGTTCACCGATATTGATCCCCTCAAATACATGCATTCTAAGTCATATCATAACCAATGTTTAGTCTAGTGGCTCATGCTCCTTACTGAATTTGACTTAGAGTTTATTCAAAAAAAGTCTATCAAAGGATAAATAATCACTAACCAATTAGCTATCACCCTTTTACCTGACAACCAACCTTCAAACCTCAAATTCCCTAACAAATCCATTATAACACTCTTCACTGATGACATCTCCTATCAAATGATGATGTTCTTTGATGGATCTAAATGTCAATAGGGTGGGGGTGTAGGAGTCATTCTTATTCCTCTATATGGAGAGCCTATTCCTTTATCATTTAAACTAGATTTTGAATGTACTAAAAATATGGTTGAATATGAGGCTTTGATCTTAGGGATTCAAACAAATCTCTTCTTGGGTATCAAGTCCATAACCATTTTTGGTGATTCTCAGCTAGTGGTTAACCAGGTTAATGGTTCTTACTTATGTAAAAATGAAAATTTTTAGTGGTATAAACATCACGTATATATGTTATTGGGATTATTTGACTCTTATCTCTTACAAAATATTCCTCGATATATAAATAAGTTTGCTAACACAATGGTTCACTTTCTTCACATATACCCTCTTCATCCTCTTCCTCAAAAATCTATGTTAATGTGCATTGCTTAACATTACCCTCCTATGTATCAACTAACATCCTCTTTATTAGAAATGTAACATCCAACCCACATGAACTATGGTACAAACAACTCATGGATTATCTTTATTTTTCTATTACCCCTTTTGATCTCTCCAATAATGGGATATGTGCCTTCATAAAATGTGTCACTCATTAACTATGTTAGGGGGACTTTTGTACAAGTGAGGTTTTGATGGTCTTCTCCTTAAATGTCTCACTAATACTGAGACTCTATTCACTATTAAGGAAGTACATGATGGTATTTATGGTGGACATTTCTATGGTCATGTAGTTTTCAAGTATATCCTTCAACTCAGCTATTATTGGCCAACACTCCATCAAGACTGTGCTAATTACATTAGACATTGCATCAAATGTCAACAACACACTAACCTCCTTCACATTTGAGTCATGCCTTACAAGTCACCAAAGACTTCTATCCCTTCTCCCAATGGGGCTTAGATTTAATCAAGGAGATTAACCCTCATTCATCCCTCTATCATCATTCTATCATTATTGCCACTGAATACTTTACCAAGTGGGTCGAGGCTATTCCTCTCATTCCACTAAGGCTAAAAAAATTGTTGACTTTATCAACCATCACATCATCTATCATTTTGGTATCCCACATAAAATTATAATAGATAATGGCAAATGTTTCAAAAATAAGATTATCTAAAGTCTTTGTGATATATTTGGAATCAAATTAAGCTTCTCATCGCTATACTATCCACAAGAAAATGGATAGGTAGAAGCTTCTAAAAAAAAAATTGACCAAATTTCTTATGAAGGTAGTCAATGATATATGCAAGGATTGACACACACACATTATTTTTGATTTATGGGCTTATCGCAATAGCATTCAAACCCCTATGTGTGTTATGCCTTTTTCCTTGGTGTATGGGATGGAGGATGGTTTGCCTCTTAAGGTTCATATTCTTTCTCTTCACATTTCTATAAAATACATACTAACAATGACTTTCACCAAGAACATTTGGCTCAACTTGAATTGCTTGATGAACACCGTCTCATAACCCTCAACCACCTCTAAATCTATCAAGAGTGTATCAAATGTGCTTACAATAAAAACTTCAAAGAGTGAGATTTTAATATTAGAGACCTCATATTAAAATAAAATCAACATGTGATGAACATGGAGAAAATAAAATGAGGTAAGTTTGCTCTTAATTGGCTTAGACCCTACATCATAACTCACAAGTATGGCTTAGGAACTTATCACTTATCTTCTCTCGAAGGAAAGCCAAAACCTAAGACTTTAAATGCCTTACACCTATGACCATTCTTTTGTTAAATAAGAATCACTTAAATTCATGTTTAACTTGAGCTTGTCCCTTGAGCACCCCTATTACATTCATTTCCCTTCCTCTTAACCCTTACTCATACACACTTAGTTAACTTACGAAGTGATATGGTTTTTCCCTCAAAGTGGAAAACTCCTAAGCCTTTATAGTCTTGTCCATGACTAAAATCAAAAAAAAGAGGGTATGTCAGCAAGTTATAATCTCTCAGGTCATGATTCTCAATGTAGACTGCTCCCTTGAAGGACAACTACGTAACTTCTCTTTACTACTATCAATAGACTATTCCCTTGAAGGAAAACTATTTAAACTCAAAAACAAATGCTTATACCACTCTCTTGAAAGATGGCTAGGCCAAGCTTTATTCTTAAAGGGAAATACAAATAAAAATATTCTCATATTGATTAGCTTCATATGACCTCAACACATACAAAATCCCATTGTAGGCTTCCCAAAAAAAAGCTTTAATTCATGCTTGCCTATAGTAACTCTCAAGTCACCCAAAATAGGGGTATATCATCCCCACTTCAAAGGTTACACTACCCAAACACTTTCACTCATTTTACCCTTTTTCCCTCATACTCTTTTAAGGGACTTTAAAATCACTTAACACAAGGTGAACACAATGCTTCTCTAACAAACAAAATGGTCAAATGATGCAAAGCATGAAAGAGGCTCATATTATTGAGCCTATTTATGGTATGATTATGGTCTTTGCCAATACATGAGCATTCTGCCTCTTTATTTTTCCATCCAAATCACATGTCGATCTCTCTACTAAGATGAAAATGTCATATAAACAATATCAAGCCTACTCCATTCATTTTAAGCATACACCATCAAAAATATGGAAAAATTCTAAAATAAAATAACATAACCAACATATTCATTTTAAGCATACACCATCATAAATATGAAAAAATGCTAAGATGAAGCTAACAAACCAACTATGCATATACCATCACACATATGGGAAATGCTAGACTAACTCAAAAATTAAAATCAAATTAACATAACATTAAATAATCATCTACATCAGCATCATCATCACAATCACAATAAATATACATCTCATATATATATATGCTCAACATAAATGTACATCAATACATCATCACAATATCATCTCTCTCTCATCTTCAACTCATAGGTCAGTGTGCATATAACATATATAAAAATAATAAACTCTAGAATTTAGAGTTGTTAAGGCTCTCCATGTGGTCATGAAGAAGCACTGTCATTGCCACTCTTCACCCATTTACATCTGCGTGAGCTAAAAGCCATGGCACATGTCACTGATCTCTCTTACTCTATAAACTTGGAATACCTCTGAATATGTAAGAACTCCCTAATGGCCTTCTCATAATAAGAAATCTCATTAAGGGTTGTAGTATACCTCACTAGAGATGCATTCTATGGTGGTCCCATTTCACCTATTAAAGGCTTGGCCTATACTAGTTCATATGGTAGAGGAGGAGTAGCAGCCTAACCTACTGCTCTCAAACTATCCCTCTCTATTGTTAGTGTAATAACCTAACCCTATAATGCCTCGACTTAGATTTACAATATTACCACCTATCCTTTTATTGTTGCATCCCATGCCTATACCATTATATCTCTCTCTCTCATCAACCCTTACAAATCTGATGGTGGCCTCTTGACCTCCACCATGGGATGCAAACCTGCCCACCAAGCCATATATGCCGCTATGTACCCTAGATCTACTACACCCAGCCCTATTATTAGCTCCTCAAAATCCAACCCATCTATCTCTTATGTCAAGGGTAGAGGTGCCTCTATATCATCCTTCTTATATTGAGGGAAGGTAGGAGGTACATCTTATAGCAGGCTAAATTATCTCATAACCCATGCCATGGATACCATCTCTAACTCATTGACTCATCTCCCTCTAACCCATAATGAGCTTTATAACACAACCAGTTGCTTTTCCTATCCTCTAAATGAAGGGTATGTCAAGTAGGGTCTCCACATAATATCTATAGGGATCAAACCCTCTATCATGCACCTATAATAATCAATATTATGTACTATGCTATTTACTTAGGTTTGGGACATCCCATATCTCTACCATATGAAACCCACCCTAAAGCTAACTAGAATCGTGTTAGGTAGCCCCAATGGTCATGTCACCATAATTTTCTCATATTCCCAATAGTGGAATAAGTGTTTGACACACAAACTATATCACCATTACAGTCTCAACCCCCACAACTCTATATAACTATGCTAGAAACGTTGGTCCCTTTGCAAACACAATCTATTACTCAACCATCTATGCTAAAACACCTATCAATGCAATCAAAAATATCCCATTATCTGCATCTATTAATGCATACAATGTAATCCTTATCATCATCAAGATGGTTAGTTGATGCTACTCCTCATTAGCAATAACAGTAGCTCATAGGCAAAGGTCACTGAGTGATAGGTTGCCTCACTAACATGCTCTCCATATAAATCCACCATGTGAATATCATATTCCTTTATTGAGCATGAGAAGAGATTCTCACCCTGGAGTGGCAATCATAAAATCTTATGTACATCCTCCTGGGTCACTATCAACTCTCTAGTTGGTAGATAGAGGGTATTGGTGGTGTGATCCCACCTCTCGATCAATTCTATTATCAAATTCACATCTCGTGTGACTCTACAATATTGTCACCCTCCCCCTAAACCTATGGGTACCATGTGATCCCACTCATCTGGGGTGACATCCCTCCTCATCCACATCAATAACATCGATAGGTGATCTTGTAGTGTTAACTCCATTTTAGCCTACATCCATACATATGTAACTCAAGTCACATAATTTCTAATATAACCTACCACCATATTTTTACCTTCACATTGGGAGAAATACATTAGCTTGAGGACCTTTACCAAGCTATGTAGGTAGTACTTAGTTGAAACAAGGTCTTCTGAGGTTAGCTCGACCATATACCCACCTAACTATCTAAGCTACTCTCCCCTATCTACCCTAGGCTTCACTACCTCTATTTCCACCCTAGGCCCAACTGCCTATCAACACTCTAGGCCTCATGGCTTATATCCCTAACCTTTGACCCTATGACCCATATTTTAAACCCTAGGTCTCTTGACCTATCTCAAACTACCTTTTTTACCCATTTCCCCTAACATGATTTTCACCATATCTTAGATCTTTTTCCCTAGGCTCTAGGAGAAATACATGGGCATAAGGCCCTCAACTATGCTATGTAGGCAACACTCAGTCAAAATGAGGTCTTTTGAGGCTATCTCAACCATTAATCTAGTTGAATACTTCAATTAGGGATCTAAATTGACCTTTTCTCTAATTTTGGGTTCTCCCTAGTCATTAATGTCAACTTTGTATGCTGACATTAGTGTTTGGTGTTAGCAAACATTGCTAGAATCCTACTGACAATAGTGCTATGTTGGTTGACATTAATAGACCCCACTGACACCGATGACTGGTTTGACTATAAGGTTGAATGACCTAACTCCCAACATTAAATTTTAACCTCAAACCTACCCCTACATTCATCTAACCCTACCCTCCCTCCTTTCCTACTCCTCTACTAGCATTTTCTTTTGACTAACCTTTAACATTAGCCTACAAAAGAAAACTAACTCAAATTAAAAATTAACTCGTAGAGACTCTTACCTTATCTCTCCATCTCCTCCAAGTTGGAATAACTGGCTCTTATGGTGGCACACCTCTTGCTAGGTCCCTTCCTAGATCTTCCATATCACTCACACTCAGATCTCTTTTTCTCTCCAATCAAATGTTACAAATGAGTTTATGTGGGCTACCAAACCCCTTTTCATCAGGTTTGGTTACCCACTGACATTAGTATACTTGACCTAATCCATTGATGTTGGTAATATTTTCCACCAATGTTGATAACCTTGCCCTAAACCACTAACATTGACACTATTTACTACCAACATTAGTAACATAACCAATGCCAGCATCATTGCATTAGAATTTCCACCAATAACCACAACCCTTTAGACTCTACCCATAATTTGGGGCAACTTAGAGATCACGTATATCTCCCTGACCATAAAAACCAACCTGGAGATCACATATATCTCCCCAACTATGATAACCACTTTTGGATATCACTCAAATCTCTACACATGATGACTTTTCTTAGAGATCATGAATATCTCCTTGCCCATTGACCCTTTTACACCAACCTTGCATCGTTTATCTAGACCACTTATGCTATTATGCTATAGTTGGCTATTGTACACATGCATGTATATTAGGTATTTTGATGGTGACCAAGCTTGTCCTATCACTTGTAACCTTTTGTGTTTCCTAGGGG
Source organism: Torreya grandis (assembly GCA_037957365.1). Taxonomy (NCBI): domain Eukaryota; kingdom Viridiplantae; phylum Streptophyta; class Pinopsida; order Cupressales; family Taxaceae; genus Torreya; species Torreya grandis. The sequence continues at coordinate 1,171,905 of JARHVA010001044.1, forward strand.
CACTTCTTACCTCATATACCTGGGATACATGGACCAATTAGAGCTATAACTTTGATTATTTTCACCTTATCAGCTACCACTTACAAGCTATACTTTGGTTATTTCTATTTAAGTCTTCCTCCACATTACCTATTTTGGATATTGTCAAATATAGCTCATAGTAGTATATGCACAAGTAGTGATACCACCTTCTACTCCAATCACCCACTTCACTTATTATCAAACTGGTACCCGATTCTGGTTTCTCCTTTATCAATTCCCATTTTGAAGGGGGATACCTCATCCAATACCTCAAGCATCTAAATCCTATTTTTTTCTTTCAACTTGTTAGTACAAATTACAAGATAAAAAGGGGAAAATATAGACACCAAAAATACATCACACTCATGCATAACTCCCCATGTCAAAACCCCCCTTGAGCCCCTTTTCAATAATAAAAAATTAGCCTCTTTAACGCATGTTTTACCCCTCACACATTTAATCAATTTAAAATATTTAATTATTTTAATTAAAAACCCCTTTTTCCACCTTACCTGGCCACCTCATCCTAAGAATAATTCTCACCTAATGAGTCACCTCAAGACTTAGTCCCCTTATCCTAACTACCCAAGACTTGTTCTCACCCCAAAAAATAAATTCTTAACCAACTACATCCTTCCTAACCTCCTATTTCTATCATTTTGTAATAGATACCACACTTGGCACAAGAAATAATATAAAATAGGCTAAAAATAGTACTTTTACCTATTCTAATGTCACTGATGTCGGTCAACCCATGACTGATGTCGATGGGATTGCTGAAATCAATTATATAAGCCAAACTCCACTCTAATGTTCAGGTTAGTAGAAATTAAGAAAACTCATTCTTATTTGCATATGAGATTTTGGCATTTAACTTTGGACATCTTGGCTTACTTTTACCTTGCATAAGTCAATCCAGATCAGGAACCAAGCTCTTGAGAACCAACAACATTTGCTTGTTTTCTCTATTTAAGGCATCAGTTCAACAAGCCTGATAGGAGCCATCCATCTAACACTTATTATTCAATCACCACTATAGCTAAGTACATCACTTATTTTGTAAGTCTTTAAGTAGTTACTTTTCAACTCTTTTACATCTACTATTTATTGCTTTACACATTCCTAATCGAACCCCTATGAAGGAGTTATAAATCTTCCCCACTTGTTTCCCCTTATTCTGACACAGTAAACCTCTGACCGGATCCATCAAAATAATATTCTCTCTCTCATAACTCTCCCTCAACCTTATAGACCTGACTAAAACCATTTCCTAGACCTAGAAAATCCTTCTATAGGTTCTTATGCAATTATTTCCTCACTTATTTTGTAATTATTTAAGTAGTTACTTTTCAACTCTTTTACATCTACTATTTATTGCTTTACACATTCCTAATCAAACCCCTATGAAGGAGTTATAAATCTTCCCCACTTGTTTCCCCTTATTCTGACACACCAAACCTTTGACTAGATCCATTAAAATAATATTCTCTCTCTTATAACTCTCCCCCAACCTTATAGACCTAACTAAAATGATTTCCTAGACCTAGAAAATCCTTCTACAAGTTCTTATGTAATTATTTCCCCTATTGACCTTGGCAGCCTAACTGATATTAGTCACCTTCCTCATCAACCTTGATAGCATAACTGATATCGATCACACTTTCCAACTGACCTCATTAGCCTAACTAACATTAGTAACTATGGATTTCCAATAACCCTTCTAAAACTTGCCCAAACAACTTCTAAAATTTAATCTAAATATACCACTTATACTTTGTTACTTTCTACTGCATTCAAGTTGCAAATAATGATAACATTATCTCTCTTTTCCTCTCTCTTAGTTATTTATTACTCTTTTGTCTCTCAAAAGTGGACTATCATCTCTAAGGAAGTTTGACTCTTCCTAGAACAAGCACGTATCTTGGCAGCCCACTCATATATCTACTAACATACATTTTATGGTAGTGCTTTCTTACTTGCAGGTAGTCCTCCCCAACCAAATAGGAGTGCTCACAATGTTTGGATATGATGCACAAACCAATACGAGTTCATTCTAATCACTTATCTCTATCTCTCTTCTCTATTTTTCTTTAGACTTGAAATAGACAAATTTTAATGAAACACAAACATTTTGAGAGAAATGTGGGGTTAAAATGCCACTGATAATTATAATAATTTATTTAAATTAACACTTAAAATTTATAATCATATCTCAAGGTGAGTATTTCAAAGGTTCAATGGATGTGATAAAAACTTATGTCAATTAATATAATTACCTTGTAATGTTTGTGTGTTGTTGTTTGATTATTATGTTGAAACCTTGTTCATAATTGAGACCAAGTCAAATAAACAAATTTTAAGTCCAAAACATTTCTATACACACATAATGAGGTGTTACTCTACCAAAATTTTGGGTCAAATGAAAATGAAATTTTAAAACTTGGTCCTAATACCTATATTACTTATCCAAACCATGCCATTAGGCTACCTAATTTGAGCCAAAAGGCTTATCCTAATCCAGATTTCCATTTTAAACCAAGACCAAAATTCCAACTTCTTATCCATGTCTCATTATGATATTTATTTTAGTCTAAACCTAATTTCAAATCCAAGTACTAATTCTAAATAAACCTTATTTTCAAGGTCAAACCAACTCTAATTAAAATTATAATTCCAAATTCCAAGACCAAGTACCAATTCTAGTTGAATTGTGCTAAGACCAATTCATTTTAGAAATAAAAAATTTAAAACCTAGTTCAAATCTTGATTTAGTACTATCAACCATAGCCAATTATTGTGCTAAACTTTACACATATCAAGGTTTTTAAGGTGTCTCAAATAGGTCAAGTTTCCTTTCTTTTTTCATAATGTCAATCTCCCAAGATCAAAAAAATTCAAGACAAGTCCAAATGCAAAACATTTCCTAAGTCTAAACATTGAACATTTATATTGAAACCATAGTGCCCAAAACTTGTGGACATAACCCTTTGAAAAGAATGTTTTAAAATTGACATTGATATACCTTTTATTAGTGTACTCTAAATTTTCATCAACATAAGTCAAGCATCTTACCTCAAATGAATTTCTAAGTGAGGTCACATACCTAGTCAAAACAATATTTAAGGCATTGAAGACCCTTTCACAATGAATATTATAAACCTAAACATGCCTAATTAAACATGTATTGGGGCCATTCACAACCCCTCATTTGATGAGGAGGTATTTTATAATCCCTATGGGTATGATCACTACTTAGAGGATAAAGAACAATAATACCTTGCCAATGTACCATCCAATGCCAAAATTTAACAATATAACTCATACCTTCCATTTATATCACCTAATGTTGAATAAGACCAATACCAACCATAATTTTAACACTTAACATTTGATAGAGAGCATAAAATTAATCTGATGTACCTTTTCAATGTACCACCAAGTGATGGATATGAATAAGATCAATTTAGTTGACAACTATTTTATAACAAAAATGAACATCTTATTATATTATTGGAGATGGGTGTAAAGTTTCCCTTAGTTTTCCCATTGAGGATTTTATCTATTTGGTTATAACATAAAAATAAAAACCTCTTACATTGTTAGACAACCAAGTTAACTCTATCCAAGAGAAAACTTTCAATCAATCCCTAGGGGTGTCAGATAAAGGAAAGGGTCAACTAGTTAACCCTCTCATATAAATCCAACTTATTACTTTATAAATATAACAAGATATTTTGTATATAGATACTTTAGCTAAATCATCCACATTGAAATTCTAAAATAACTTATTATTGGAATGCAACACTCCAATAGAATAACCATTGGATTTGTCTACCTATACCAAGTATAATTTGAATCTATATACCAATAAAACATTAGTTGTGGATATGTTTAGCACACCCATAGTTGAAACTAATATAATGAATAATCCTAATTTGGGTCTATTTAAATATTGTACCCAACATGTGGTGGATAGATCTCAAATAACATATTTTAACCCACATCATGTATCATCTAAAATGCAACAAAACATTATTCCATTTTCTCCATGTCCTCCTTCTAACATTTCAATACCTTAAAATAATAAGTTACAAACCCACCTGATCCAAAACAATAAGTTGTAAGTACGCCAAATACACAAAGGGTGACCATTCTTCCACTTCAACAAGAGTATACTAACCCCCAACCTCCATAGTTGGTGAAAAACATTCCATTTCATCGAGTTCTGATTAATTCCCAACCTATGTTATCTAATCAATAGTGTGTTTCTATTAGTCAACCATATTCCACTTATATTTGTTATTCCCCTAACCTATTGCATGTATGAGGATAGGAATAACTGACTTGTGGCTTACTTATCCATTTTTGATGCTATATCACATTTCTCTATGCATTCATTTAGTTATTAGGTCAGCCTATGGAATAACCATGGCCTAGATAGACTATATATAGGAGGTAGTGTGTAATGGTTTATCATCATATTATGAATTCTACTCTTATTGAAGCTTGTGGAGGTTTCCCCCTCAAAGTGGCTTATCTATTATCATATATTGGATATATTTTAGTCATATTTAGATCTACTTCTACTATTCTACTTTATTGTTGAATTAATTTCATTAGAAGTGGTATCAGAGCTGCGATTTGGGCAATCTTGTGGGTGAAACATTGAATTTTTAAATTTGGATATATCTAAAACAAGGTTGTGAATTTCTTTGCAATTTTTTTTATTGGAGTTGGGTCAAAAGTGCCAATTAGGGTCAGCATCATAAAGCCCTTTTATGGAAGGTCCATAAATTCTAGGCCAAGGAAAGGGTGTTGAAACTCCAGGTAAAAATCCTAACAAAGAAGAGATGGAGTCAGAAGGGGGATGTACTAGATCCTTTGTACGAGGGTTCTCTGAAATAGATCACAAAGTGAGCTAGCTTAACTATTGTGTGCAAGGCATTCAAAGTGAGGTGCAAGGCATCAATATAATATGAAATCCATACAAGATAGTTTGGTCGATATCATGATGACTTTGAAAAATAATCAGTCAAATCATCCAGCTATCACTATTACACAACCCCAATAGGGTGGTTTTCCCAACCAGTCTACTTCAAATCCAATTACATTGCTATAGAAGGAGGGGCACATTCAACATCAACAAGAGGTTTTGGCTAGTTTGAGAGAGAATTTAGACTTGGCACAAAATAGGATGAAGCAATAAGTAGATCAACACTGTAGTGAGCAAAATTTTGAGGTGGTTGACTAGGTATTTGTACATTTGTAGCCTTACAAGTAGATGTCCTTAAAGCAATAGAAAAAGGACAAAAAACTTGCTATTAAGTATTATGGCCCTTATCAAGTTCTATAAAAATTAGAAGTGTGGCTTACAAGCTCAATTTACCTCATTCATCTTGCATATACCCAGTATTTCATGTTTCCTATTTGAAGAAGGTCATTGGACAAAAAGTTTTAGCCTAGATAGAGCTTCTAAAACTAGATGAAGAAGGACGTATCATTTTGGAACTAGAGAAGATCCTCCAAACACATACTAAGAGGTTGAGAACCAGAGAGATTAAGGAATATATGATCAAGTGGAAGAACTTGAGTAGTGAAGAAGCAACTTGGGAAGGTGAATATTTTTTGCAACAACATCCAGAGTTATTCAACATTGAGTACAATTTTGGTTTGAAGGGGAAGGGCATGCTACGTCCCTAGCCTATCACATGTATTAGGATAGGAATAGCTGACTTGTGGCTTACTTATCCCTCTTTGATGCTATTTCACATTTCTATATGCATTTATTTTGTTAGTAGGTCGGTCTATGGAGTAACCATGGCCTAGATATACTATTTATAGAAGGTAGTGGGTAACTATTTATCATCATATTGTGAATTATGATCTTATTGAAGCTTGTGGAAGTTTCTCCCTCGAAGTGGCTTGTCTATTATCATATATTCTGATATATTTTAGTTATATTTGGATATATTTATGTTATTATACTTTATTGTTGAAGTAATCTCATTACAATATTCAATAAGGAGCCTCTTTTAGCCAACATCATGTGCCATTTAACCAAAAATAAGTTCCCCTTACATGATAGATTCCTAGGAATTAATAGTAGGTTACCCTATAATCTCAAAAAATTATGTTTAATACCCAAAGAAAATTCCTCCATTCATGTCTCAATTCCCTCTGAATCAATACCAAATTTAATTACAATTACCTTTCCAACAACAAGTCCCCTATCAGAAATACAACTAAAATCAAAGATTAAATATTCATGGTAGAAATAATCATGTATAAAGTCCCCAATATTTTTTACCACCTCATTATTTAGGCTAAGGTAGTGTATGTTGATCCCCTATTCTGGTACGTAAGGATTCATGCTAACATGGTAGACACATCAATGCAAGGCAATCACTTGGCATGATGATTGTTATTTTGTCATCTTAGTACCAGTTGGAAGAATCAATGCAGATCTTACACTAGTTGGTAGTAAAATAACCAATTTTAGGAATTAAGGGGTATCTTCCATTAGGGTGGTACATGTTGACTATAGTGCAAAGGGCACAAGGTGATGGATCTAACAAGAGTGATGACAAAATATCCAACTTATCACTTGATGTGTGCCCTCCACCCTAGCAAGAGCTGTTCTTATAGGCTATAAAATGAGCTTGAAATTAATATAATGAAGCTCTAAAGAATTGGTTTTGTATACATTACAATGGTTGAAATTAGATCCATAAATAACATAGATTATGTTAAGGCTCCAATTGTAGCGCCCAATCTTGCTTATGATCCTCTGGGTCATTAAATAGCTTGAGTGAAGAGTTTACTTTATTTTTACATATCATGAATTGTATACTCTTTTTTAAATTCAATGAATGATGAAGGTTGCTACACATACCATGTTTTTGGTTTACACATCTTTGGTATTGTTAGATGAATGCACAATGAATGTAATGGATGCAATATTATAGGTTAAATTTATTTATGCTAAGTAAAGTTCAAGAAAGCTTCTAGTTCATAGTGTTAATGGCATCCCAATGTTAATTGATGATGTAACTATATCATATATATTGACTAAGTGTAGATCCCACAACAAACATTGATATCCTTGCATGAGGAATGAGCTTAGTATAAACACTTAAAATTGAAGTATCCCCTTGACCCATTTAGTTCTTGTATGATACTAGGTTTAATTTATCAAAGGCTTGCACCCAAATTATTCTAAAATTATTTCCCCAAATGCATTTACACACACACACACACACACACACACACACACACACACACACACACACACACACACACACACACACACACACACACACACACACACACACACACACACACACACACACACACACACACACACACACACACACATCACCAAGCCTAGTCCATGAAAGAATCATGGAAAGGGATCTACTTAAGCCTTGTTTGAAATGACCAATCCTATATTTGATGCTTTGTGCCATGACATAGCTAGCCCAATGAAATCCCTAGTTATTTCTTTGTTGTACTTTGAGTGAGCACATAAAGCCTGTGACTTATGTGAATTGGTGATAGTACAACTAAATTTAAAATGTTGATCATAAAAAGAAAATTCCATGTTTGTGCCTAAGTGTAATGAGTCCAAAACTAACTTAGACATACCTTGAAGCACTACTGACTTAACTAAAAATTTGGATCTATTATTGGGACCCATGTTGAATTTTATTATTATAATGGTGTAGAAGAATGATGTACTGAGTCTCCCTTAAAAATATGAAGCACTAGCTAAAAAATGTGGAGGATAGCTTTGCACTGAAGCATCTAACCTTCAAAGAGAAAAATCTAAGAAAGTGGGTTAAACACAACCTATATGATGTTCTATACAAGGTCTTTCTCTATGATTTTCTTGAACATGTGTATTGATGGTTAGATGCATATTCAACCCTTTATAGAAGAAGATATGGATATGGTTATGAGAGGATGAAGGATCTCTTTGAGAAGCTTGAGAAACTAAATGCCACTTGGATTAGAGTAGTAGACAAATGGTGGCAAGGAGTGTTGAATAGTTACATGCTTGAGTTCATAGTTTCAACATACTCATGCTCTAAGGAATCAAAGTACCAATTTTTACATGAACCTAGAGGAACATTTATGAAGGAATTTTATGTAGAGCTCAAAATTCTAATGGTGGATTATGGATTTAAAACTTTGGGGATGGAAGTCTAAATTCCTTTCACATATGAGCAAGTGCAAAGGGGGAGAAGGGGATGTGTAGGTGAGGTGAAATGGAAGGGGATGAGAAGACTGACACCCAAGATCTCAAAAGACATAACTATAATAAGATATGGCATAGGATAATGAAATATCTATAACCTTGAAGTACCAAGAGAACCCATAGTGAGCAGGAGGCATGGGGAAGGATGTCTTGAAATGCAATAGTGAAAGGATGAGAGAAATAATGAAGTAATGGATCAAGCTCAGTATTTTATAGGTGTGACATCCATTGGGATCCTATAAGATTTGGTGACTAAAGAGATACTTGAAATACCTACCACTTTTGAACCTATAGTGCATTCTTAGGTACTTGATCCCCCACTTGAAGAAAGTATATAAGTGATAATTAAACCTATTTTACACATATTTTAGATGGTTTTTAGACTTGGAGTACAACTTTTTAATAGAACAGATCATTCCATATGAGAAGGTGAGTGAAACTACCTCTAGACCACTACGCACTATCTCTTTAAAATAAAAATTGAGTGAAATCATACCATCTTAGTCTATGTCAGCATCACAAAGTGGGAAATAGCTCATAATAAGTGGTTTAGTGCCATAAGTTATTAAAATGCCATCATCATCTATGGAATTAATAGTAACAACAAGACCAACACCTAACACAATGGCTAGAAGCATCAGAGGACTACCACCAAGATAAACACTAGGTAGGTAAGTTCCTCAAATCCTAGCTCCCCCCCCCCCCCCCCCCCCCCCCCCGCCATATTAAATATATTACAAAATGGCCATGTACTTTCCAGAGTATCATGGTGTGGAGAATGTTTCATAACATTTGTTAAAATGTGAACTATAGTGGTGCATCATAATCTAATCAAAGTTCAAGGCAACCTAGTTCATGACCACTTTGCTTGATTGCACCCATACATACTATAGTAAATATGACCCTAACTAGGTTATGGTTAACTATGATACCCTGAAGAAGGCATTTTTGAAGGAGTTCAACATTCTAGAGTTTGAATAGCAAAGCATCATTGTTCTCAAATAAATTACCCAAGGACTCTCAGAAAGCATGCACCTATATGATGCAATGTTCAAGACACTCCTATCAAATTTACCTTATGAAATTCATCCTTACCAACATGCACAGTGGTCATTATAGGTTTTCTAATGCCATTATAAAGAGCACTTTCCATGAAGAGTTTTATACACCCTCATAAAGTACTTGAATATTTACTCAAATTTGAGGAAGTCAAAAGCAAAGATACTGGGATCATCCCATTTATGGAGGTATAGATTGCATCCATAGCCTCCCAACTCTAAAATCTTATCACTAGTTCATCAAAATATGCTCAAAGTGGATTATGGTACATTAATTGTGAAGTGGAAGGCCATAATAGGAATAAATTCCCACAAAGGAATATGCATAACCTGCTCCTAATTTACAAAGTCTGTAAAGAAGTAAATGATGTTCATAACTACCCATTATTTTAATGTGTTTTCCAAGTCAATGTAACCATTTATTATGGTTTTGAGATGCCTACACCCATACCATAGCTAATCATCAATTGATTGATGAGATGCACAAAAATATGAAGAGAGGTGAAAGGTAGGCCACTGTAGCAATTGAAGGGAAAGTTAACCAAATAAATGAAGGATATATCTAATAAAATATGGGATTTAGGATGCAATCAGGTGCCAAAGGGTGAGGTGGAGGATGTAGTGGTGGAAGGTTCCCACCCTGCTCATGTTATAAATGTGGTTCTATAAAACACTATTAGTTTGATTACCCTATACATCCCATGTATGGGTATTATCGAGGCTCCCATAAGGTTGAGGAATGCCCTAAACTATACAAAATGTTGACCCAAGGTAGGCTTGGTGTAGACAAGGGAGAAGGAATGATCAGGCACAAGCTAGAAATAGATAAGTAGACCCTAAAGGTGCAAACAAATGACATAGAGATAGTTAAAGTGTAGATATATTCACCACTCAACCACCAATTATGCCAATACCTAAGTTATGCATAAAATATGGAGATAAGGGTCATACTAAGCATGTAACATGGCTTGAACCCAAAAATATACCTTACCCAAACCCAACATAATAAAAATATGTATTATAAGAAGCCATGAGTATAATCCAAAAATTGTAAGGGGAGCTCCAACTAGCAAAAGATCTAGAAGCACATTATGCTCCTTTCTAAAAGAAACAAAATAGCCAAGAGGTTCAAATACAAGAAATAATGAAGATCCTATGCCTCCTAAAAATAGAGGGGATACTAGACCTATTGAAGAACTTGATCTTATAACATGTAAGCCAAAATCTAATTTAAGTCACTGTACCACACATGGAGAAGGCATGAGAAGTTAGGCATACATAGAATGTAGAGTAAAACCAAGAAATCCTCATGGATGACACTATTGATGGATGCTCTATTTTTTAGGTCCTTGTAGACAAAGGTGTTGAGGTCAACATCTTGACCTAGAATGATTTGGAGAGAATGGGTAGTCTATCCTTGAGGCCTTCCCCTCATGTCCTTTTTATGGAAAACAAGACCCAACTGTAGCCCATTAGAATTATAAAGAGCATAATTATAGATATATGGGCATCAAATTTTGTGTTAATTTTGAGATGATTGAGTTGTCAAAATAAGATAACTACCTAATGCTTCTAGTAAGGCCATGGTGTTATGAAAATAACTTAGACATGTTATTCAAGAAGCACTATATGACATTTGATAATGTAAAGGAGAGGGTCATTATACCCCTTTCACAGGATGAAGGGCCCCCCTATGTTGATAGTGTAGACCTCAAGGATAAGATAAACCACATATATAACATCATGGCACAAGGTGACTAGACACTAAACCCCAATGATCAAATATTGTTTTCTTAGGATGATGGGAAATAAACCTTAGATAATACTAATGTTGCCTATGACTAATGGGTTGAGGAATCATATGAGACCACTGGTCAAAGATGTTGCTTGGTGTATGCAAAAGCACCAAAACTAATGAAGATAGGCTAGGTCTAAATTGATTGCACTAATAAAATGTGGGTATTTTATAACAATAAGAATGGAAAGAGAGCATTTTTCCTTAGTAAAGGAAAACTTGTAGCACTCTTAAGATATGTAAGGATTAATCTATTAGAATACTATGTTTGAGACCTTGAATCATGCATCCCCAAAGAAGTAGATAGAATAGATGCACTAGTGTATACATTAAAGATCACTTATGTTCATTGGTGGACAATTCAAAATCCTAGATTACCAACTTGGAGAGATTTAAAGGTAGGTATTTACACTAGATTCAGAAAGATAATGAATATATAAACATATTATCCTACTTTAATGACTCTAACCCCATAATGCATATGTGCCTTTACAAAGAAACTCAAACTATCTATGATGAAAATTCCTCAAGATACCTATAGGTGCATGCCTTCTATAGGACCTTGAAGATATGGGCATGAGATTGGTACATTGTCAATGAGACATGCTATGAGATAGGAAATTAGGATGCACTAAAGGAGTAGTTTGTTCACACCTTCTCTTTTTCTTCATAAAATCTTGAGCTAATTCACCCATTGTATATAGTTTGGAGTTCAGTGTTTCAAGACACTAAAATATTGGAGGAGTGCCTGAAAGACAAATTTGATGAAAATGGGTTGGTACTTTTAAATTTATTTGAAGAGAAAACCCTCAATAGTGACTCTAGTGATAAGGATGATGAAACATAGAAGGCATGCTATGTGACAAGCCTGATAGGTAAAAGGAAGCTAGTGTACCAAGTTGAGGATAACACTCTATAGGAAGAAGATGCTACCCACCTTCACATAGAAAAAACTAAGGGTATCAGGAAAGTTGATGATTTTCACTAGGATAAGAATGAACCCTATCATGGAATGATAAAAACTACCAAGGTAAATATTAGCTCAGAATGGGAACCAAAGATTGTTAATCTAGATGCATATTGGTCTGACATGGAGTTAGCATGAATTATGGACCTCCTAAATGGATTTAAAGACTTATTCCATAATAAATATAGATAAATGAAGGTCACACACTCATCCCTTAGAAATATGAGCATCAATCTGGTCGATGGTGTGAGACCTATCAAGAAGCGACCTTATAGGATGAACCTAAACCTTCATGCGAAGGTCAAAACTAAGATTGATGGTATGATAGCCATAGGAATTATCTACCTTATAAAAGAATATGAATGGGTTAGTCCCATGTTTATCAGTATCAAGAAGGATGGGTGCATTTGGATTTGCATTGACTATTAAATATTGAATGCCACGTACACAACTAACCCATTTCCAACTCCATTTATTGATAAAGTCTTGGATGGTATCACAAGTTATGAGATATACACTTTATTGATGGGTTCTCAAGATACCATCACATCAAAATTAAGGAGAAAGATAATCCCAAAATGACCTTTGTGATATAATGGGGTTATTTCACATACAACATGATACCCTTTGGACTCAAGAATGTGTCAACTATATTCTCTCGAGTGGTGATCACCTTTTTTAAGGACTTCATTCACAAGTTCCTCCAAGTGTACTTAGATGACTAAACTATTTATGGGTTAGTAAAATATCACTATGACAACTTGTGCCTAATGTTTGAGAGGTGACAGTAGTTATAGATCTCTTTGAACCTTAATAAGTGTGTTTTCATGATACCATTTGGCACTTTGTTTAGGCACATCATTTGCAAGGATGGTCTACTCATTGATCCAACAAAGATCACCAACATCCTTTAGCTCTGAACCCCATCCACATAGAATGATTTTCACACCTTTCTTGGCCATTATGGTTACTTTAGGAAGTTTATAAGTAATTATTCCAATATTTTAGTGCCACTAGAAGAACTCTTGTCAAAATTATGGACCATTTTATTAGGGTGAGGTGCAAGAAGATGTATTTGAGAACTTGAAGCTCAAAATGGATAGTGCACTAATATTAAAATTTATTGACTATAAAAATCCATCTCTATGTCCATGTAGATGCATTTGGTACAAAAATTAGTGTCATATTGGCACAACCAGGTGAAGGGAAAATGGACCATCCCATTTCTTTTACAAGAAAAAAATTGACTGAGGTAAAACAAAACTACACCATAATTAAGTGTGAGGTGCTTGCCATGGTCTACACCCTACAAAAGTTTCATAAGTACTTATTGGCAACCCCCTTCATATTCTTCACTAATCATGAGGCACTCAAGTACATAGTAAACAATCTCATTCTCTATGGGTACATTTATCAATGGATATTTTTTTTGAATTTCAATTCTTTGTTGTAGTCAAACTTAGGAAATAAAAATCAGATCTAGACCATTTGTCTTGCATTAACTCTAGTGATGTAGTAATACCTATAGAAGATGATATGCCTGATGCATAATTGCATAATGTCCAACATATCCCAAAATACTTGGAAAAGATTGCCACATTTATGACATTTGGATTTACACCCCAAAATATGATAACCAAAGAGAAGAAGTAGTTCATAGTTCATGCCACCCCATTTCAGATCATTAGTAGGGAACTTTACAAGTTGAGTCATGATGAGGTCCTATGTCAATATGTCAAAAAACATGAATGGGACCCAATCTTACAAGAGGTGGATGAGGGGATTTTTGGAGGCTATTACACTAGAGATTCAACAATGTTCAAGGTACTATAATTAGGCTTGTGGTGGCCTACCCTATTTAAAGACATAAAAGATTATGCCAAGGCTTGTGACATCTACCAATGCATAGGAAAGTCAAACCACTAGGATGAGATGTGTCTCATTCCCATCCTTACCTAAGTTCCATTTAAAAAATAAGCCATTGAATTTGTTGGGCCTATTACTCCCACTATAAGGTGCACAGGCATGTGATACATTTTGGTAGCCATATACTATTTCACCAAGTGGGCCGAGGTAACACCAACCAAAGATCTCATAGCTACCATAATTAAAAGGTTTATATGGGAGAATATCATTAGTTTATATGGGTGCTAGATTAGTTTAACTAGCGATTGGGGAATGCACTTCATCAATGAGACCATTTAAATCCTACTGACTAAATACATGGTGGCACACCACAATATAACACCTTATCATCCCCAAGAAAATGGCACCACTAAGGTATTTAATAAGATATTAGGAACTTACCTCATAAAGATATGTAACGTTGGTCATAAGGATTGGGATGACCATGTGTCAATAGTATTATGGGCCTATCACATAATATATAAGCACATAAGTAAGGCTATACCATTTCAATTGGTGTTTGACATAGAGGTCATTTTACCCATGAAATTTTTAGTTCCCTCATTATGCATAACATAAATTGGTTATTTAGATGATGAAGAGTCTTTGAGCACATGAATGTAAGGCTTGGAGTGCTTGGATGAGACATGTACCAAAGCAATATGGAGTTAGTAAGTAGATAAGGCATGCTAGAATATTTTACATGATAAGCATATCAAGTGTAAGGTACTTACAAAAGGATAATTGGTGTTACTATATGAATCCAAGTACCTCAAGTACCTAAGAAAGCTATAGATTAGGTTGATGGGACTTTACATAATCCATAGCATATTGGAGATTGGTGCATGAAAGTTGTGCATGCTTATGGATGAAATGTTCCCTGGGTATTTCAACAAAAATAGATTGAATCCTTATATTCAATAAGATAGCACTTACACCATCAGTCATCAAATTCCTAGTCACAAGTCATTTATGTTGTGCTAAACAGAATAAAATTTGGTGTAAGATAAATATTTAATTATGTTTGTGTTGTTTAGTGAATAAGCATGGCTCTTTTAGGCCCATACAATAACTCTTCTAGAACTTATATGCATAACTCTAGTCAAGTGAGTTGAAGACAGATGCTTTCTAAGTGTTTGAGGCTAGACACTTAAGTTTTGGGTGCATGGATTTTGTCAAAATTTGAAGGATATGAGGATAAACTCCATAAGAGATAAGAAAGTGTTGGAGGACTAGCACAAAAATTTATATGGGGTAGGGGAAGGCCAAATCAAGAACACATAAAAGTGTAAGAAATTGACCAAGAAATGGAAGTTCACTAGAAAGGAAGTGCAACATAAAGGAGAGATGGAACTAAGGATGCTAAATCATATGAATGTGAAGCATTATTCCCAAGTTTTCATAATAAAGGTGAAGGTCAAGCCAAGATGAAAGAAGCATAGGAGATAATTTGTTGAAATAGATAGCATTCACCTACTGGTTAGTGAGAAATGACTGTTTAAATCACCATCACTTCAATGATTAAGACAATTTGATGATTGTGATGGTGGAAGCATAAATATACATAATAAATGTAAATGTAGTGTTGTATTTTCACATATTTTATGGGTTTATTGTATTTTAGGAAATCCATGTGCCACCATGCCATTACTCATTAGAAATTAGTGGGGTAGCTAAAATTAAGGTATAAAAGGGTGAACGACAAAATTTGAAAGGTTACAAACCTTGTGAGAATTTAACATAGAAATAGAGCTAAACTAGAGTTAATGCCAACAAAAGTGATAAAATGCTACCACAGTGAAAACCAAGCACCCACAACCACCAAGAGATTGAATTTAGATAGAGATTGCATTCTATTTATAATTGATTAGAAGATATATGGATAGAGAATTGTGAGAGAAATAGATAGTATGAATTATGTAGGATGTCAAGGACACCATTAAAAATGAATAAATATTGAAAACTAAAGTCACATTCATATACCCCATGATTTTGAGGAAATGCCAAGTAACATTAAGGGCTTCAAGAAGATTAACTAACCATGATTTAATAGTAACCAGCTTAGAATGGGTAAAATGAGGTTAAGTTTAGGTCTACCACAAGCATAAAAGGATGATAAGAAGGTATGGATGCTAAAATAAGTAGTAAATAAAAATAAAGAGGCACAACTAGTTGAATGTGTTAGTGTTGTAGAGGTAGACCCAAAAGTAAGTGTAAAGCTTGCATATAGGAAGATACAATTTTCCCTGAGTTCATAGTGGGAGAAACATGGGTGTACTTTGTACACACATGCAGATTGAAGGATTATAACATTATAATTCTAAGAAACATGCAGGAGCTCTACTAGGATTTGGGTGTTTCACACAAGAGTGAATACTAAGGTAGGTGTGACACTATTTGATGTCTCCATCTAAGACAAATTAGTGACCACCGACCTGACCCAATTATATGAGATGCCAAGTTTTGGCAAGCTAGAGGAATTAGTGTAGTTCCTCTTTTCATGCATCCATGGTGACATGTTTTATTTTTTAGGGAGACATATGTGGATCTAAATACACCTCATCATTAGGATAACATGGCTTCCAAGCATAGGACCAGACATCCTCTAGATGATGGATGATGATGTGGATGTGGAAAGGGTTGTAAAACCCATAGGAAACTATAAGGTAGGGTTCACATTCCCTTTTAAGGACATTCAAGACCTTGGCATAAGGGTTGTGGTGCACTTGGTAAGCTCTAACCTATGCCCTAAAAAATGATGGTCCAACATAAGCAATATGTAATTATGCATCACCCACCACATGGCTCAAGGGGAGAAGTTCAATATCATAAAATTTATTATTGAGGAGATGGTGAAAAATACACTAGATGCCACAAGGCATGTGAGACCTTTTGATGGGAGTCTTTTTTAATA
The DNA here is from genome assembly GCA_037957365.1 of Torreya grandis. Classification (NCBI taxonomy): domain Eukaryota; kingdom Viridiplantae; phylum Streptophyta; class Pinopsida; order Cupressales; family Taxaceae; genus Torreya; species Torreya grandis. The sequence goes on from JARHVA010001044.1 coordinate 1,188,822, forward strand.
TTTATTGTGATGAAGGAGATCAATGTGTGTAATGGTGACGATGACAATATTTGGGTGTTCCCACCCCATAATGACTCCCTATCATTAAAGTAATAAGACTTTATTTACCCACCTATCTTCTCCCAAAGTTACAAGATGAGAGTATAGGGGTGCAATTACCGATAGATCAAGGCATTTAGGATTGAATGGTGTATCCCCCAAGATATCCCCTGACACATGTATGAATAATGAACTTTACCATCATGTAACATTTATATGTAGTGTATCTTGTACTCATAGATGGAAACCTGTCTGATTAGCTAAAGCTACCTTATGCATTTTTGCCAAATATTTCATGGTAGTGATAAAGAGGATTCCCAATGTACAATAACTAGATATCCTAGAAAATGTCATAGACTAAGAAAGGAATAGGTTGAGGCACCAGTATGTATGCTTAGAAAAAAATACCACAAAGGATAAGGAGGATGACTTCAATCAAATAGACCTCCATCCCCTTGAGAGAAAAATTATAATTAGGTGCATATTCAATATATATTATGATATGAAGACATGGAAGAAGGGCACCAACCTTGAAAAAGATGAAAATCACCCCCTCTTGATTGGTGATGAAATAAAACCAATGTCAATGATGAATTAGAAGTCTCCCCAAAAGAGATGGGGAGAGACATTTGAGGAGATCAAAGAGAAAATATAGCTCCCAAGAAGAACATAACCTTAGCATTGGAGCCTAATTCCTCCAGTAAGAAGTAAAAAAAATAAGAAGTCTAATGGACCTATTATGCTCCCTAAAATAAATCTAACAAGAATGGATGAGGAAGAGACCCTCATGCATGGATGGGAAGAAGAGATGGAAGAAGAAAGGAAAAATGCATACATCATGTAGGTCAAAGAAGAGGAGGAGCCTAGCACCAAGGATGTTTAGAAGGCTCTCCAAGGTGGCACTACCATTGTTCTTAAAGAAGTGGAGAAGCCATCAAGCTCCTAATTTAGATAAGAACCCCCAACATAACCTCTAAAAATAGAAGAGGAGAAGATAAGGTTTTAAAAGAGTATGGGCCATAATGAGGAAGAAATTAATATGGTACTAGTGCTTGAAAAGAAGAGGATGGATTGGAAGGAATTTAGCCTACGTGAGGTAGATATTGAGAAGGTTGAGGCCAAAGAAGAGAAGACCAAGAAAGATAAGAAGATGAAGAAGTTTCTCACAAGAAAAGGAATAAAATTTAATAAATACAAAAAGGAGCCTAGTACCCCTACCAATAAAGTAAATCAAGCTATACAATAGGCATGCCTAAGTAGTGAAGGGGTGCCTAAATAAAAAGAAGGAAAAATTGGTGCCTCAGAACAACAAAAGGAGACTAAAGAGGAAACCTAATAGAAATAAGGTGATGTTAGTACTAAGGGAATAGACTTGGAGGTAAGAATTGAGAAAAACTAGGAGGAAGAAGTAGACAAAGGGGAAAAATCTAAGGAATAACCCCTTAAGAAACAAAAAGATGAGTCCTCTAAGGAAATCACCAAATAAAGTGGTGACACTAGTGAAGAGAAAGAAGAGAAAATGGATATGGCCATCATTGAGAAGGATGGTGTTGAATTTATCATTAGAGAAAAGGTGAAAAAGGGGTGGACAGATGAAGACTTTTACTTGTTTGAATTCATACCCTTGAGGCTGCCACATCTAGGATGCACAAATAACTTGTGTTCGGATTTGATCACCACATGGATGAACCACACTTTAAGGTGCCTAGAAAGGTGATTTTGGGATCAAAATAAATCAATGGAATTAATCCCTCATCATAAACCTACAAACCTTGAACTTAATCTAGTTTGGGAATACACTTAATAGAATGATGACTAAAGTGTTGCACAAAAATATCATCAATAATGTTAGGGCATGGAAATAGAAAAAACTCTAAAAGGATGTCAAAGATGAAGTATAGGCCATAAAATTTAAGCTATATTATTTATGTGAGTGTATATATGTGTCCAAACCATCCCTTATTTTTAATATCGATACATCAAACCTATCTGAGGTTGATAAAATATGTGTGCTAGTGGAGAAGATGCTCCTAAGGATGAAATTGGAGCTTGTACAAGAATAATAAGAAAAAGATCCCTATGCCATGATATAAAGGGAGATAATTATTAATATTGAAGAGGTTTAGGACCTATTTATAAAGACACATGAGGGTACATATGTAGTTGATGACATTTGCATGAATCATAGATACATGCCTCAAGTAGGCAAAGGAGGAGAAGGAGAAGTTGATGGTGTAGGTGTAATCTATGATTAGTTCAGAGCATGTATAGATAATGGGGAATTTAAATGAATTAAACACCTAAATAAATGACCAAAAAAAACTTGGAAACACTCTTCCATACTCTATAGACTAAGGCCTAAAATCAAGGAGAAATTTTGGATGGGGGTGTGACTAAGGCTAAGGAAAATCTCTAGAGGCCTTCAAAAAGGAGATATAAAATCCAATGTGATCATTCTTATCACCACCTCTATTTAAATAGATATTATCATTAAGGAAATAAATCTCACTATCAAGGGCTTTGATGACTTTAGCACTGAGCTTAAGGTGAACACGCTTGAATTCTGCTCGTCAAAGACTTTGATAGCTTAGTCCAGTGGTGGACTAGCATTTTTTTATGAGGTAATGTTGGGCCCCTATTTTTGTATGTAAGGATTCACACCATCATGGTAAACATATCAATATAAGGCAATCACTTGGCATGATGATTTCCATTTTGGCATCTTAGTACCAGCTAGAGGAATTAGTGTAGATGTTATGCCAACTAGCAGGAGGCTAACCAATTCCAAAAATTAAAGGGCATCTTCCATCAGGTTGGTACATGAAAAATAAAGTGTGAAAAGTGATAGAGATGATGGTAATGATGAAAAAGGATCTTTTTATCAACACCCGATGTGCATATTTCACCCTAACAAGAGACGTTATAAGCTATAAAATGAGTTTGAACCAATCGATAAAAAGAGGAGATGCAACATTAGTGCAACAAAGCTCTAGATAATTGGTTTTATATACATTTTAATGGCCTTAATTAGATATAGAGGTAGCATGGATGCCATTAAGGCTCTAATTGTAGTTCCCAAGCTCACTTATGAGCCTCTAGGTTATTAAATAACTTGAGCAAAGAGTTTACTTTATTTTTACATATCATAGACTACATATTTTTTTTAAATTAAATGAATGATGGAGTTTGTTGCACATACCATGCTTCTAGTTTACACATATTTGGTATTATTAGTTGAATGCATAATGAATGTAATGGATGTAATGTTATAGTTTAAATTCATTTATTATAAGTAAATTTTAGGTAAGCTTCTAGTTCATAAAGTTAGTGGCATCCCTATGTTAATTGATGATGTCAGCATATCTCATATATTGACTAAGTGTATATCCCATGCCAATCATTGATATCCTTGCATTAAGTGTGATACTAGTATGAAACATGAACTAAAGTAGCCCCTTGACTTGTCTAGTGCTTATATGATACTAGGATTAGTTTATCAAAGGTTTGTAGTTGAATGATGCTAGAATTAGTTCCACAAATGGGTTTGAACCTATATGTCACCAAGCCTAGTCCATGAAAGACTCATGCCAAGGGATATACTTAAGATTTATTTTAAATGACCAATTCCTATATTTTATGCCTTGTGCTAGGCACAACTAACATAATGTGGGACCCAGTTCTTTCTTTGCTACACTTTAGGTGAGTGCATAAGGCCTGCATCTTATGTGAATTAATGTCAATGTAGTCAATTGTAAAATGTTGAGCACAAAAACAAAATCCCATGTTTTCACCTAAGTTTTATGAGTCCAAAACCAACTTAGACATACCTTGAAGTTATACTGACTTAACTACAACCATGTACCTTTGAATACCTAACAAAATTTGCCCATTTCCTCTCACTCTGGTCTTAATTTTTAGAGAGGTAAAATATGTATTTTCATCTATTAAAGTAGGAAATAAGAGTAATAAGTTTAAATTGGATTAAATATTCTCTTATCCTTTTGATAGGATTTATCTTCATATACTTTTTCCACATCATTTTGAGATACCCAAATTTTAAAAATATAAAGATAAATGTGATCCCAAGGAGCATCTAACATAATTATTTGTTGCATATCAAAAATATATGTATATCAATATATACTTACTTCACTTGTTTCCCTACAATTTGGTTGGGCATGCCTTAGAGTGGTTACTTAGTCTACTCAATAATTCTATTTATAACTTTAATGACTTATCTGAGAGATTCATGCAACACTTCTCTTTCAACTTAGAAAATGAATTTACTATGTTTGATATATGTCAAAATAAAAAAGATGAAGATGAAACTTTTTTACTTATTTATAATGGTGGTTCTCATTAGCTATCTGAATTCCACATAATCTTACCAATAAATAATTGGTTGTAATGTTCATTGCTAATCTATACTTTGATTTTGCTTATAACCTTAAGCTTTGCACCAACATATTTGAATAACTTATTGCCAATAGAATACATATTGAGAAATCCATTATCACTAAAAGGATAATCAAGCTTTACTCTCAGAACTAAACTCAAAACAAGGCTCAAACACAAGCTCCTATGTAAGCTCAAGTAAGTACATCACAAAACCCTAAACCATTCAATAAGAAAAAATATCATAGGAAATGGGGTAACTAAATCTTGACATGAAAAAAAAGTGTAATCATTTCCTTTTCAAGAAAACCTGCCTACTCAACCTCTCTCTCTGAAAATACCACCTCCAAGAAGAGGTCATTATCACAACATATTTTTTAGTAATCTTGGTGAGCGTATTAAAATGGTTTTATAAAATATAGTTTCTTCTAACATGATAATTTGGTAAGTACCAAAACCATTTCTAGAAAACCAACCTAAACTTGATTGGTATAATGAGAATGAATTTTGTGATTATCATCATGTTCAAGGCCATTCCATTCAAAAAAGTGTACAACTTAGACATATTATTCAATATTTTCTTGAAAGTGGTAAAATAACATTGGATAATGTGGCCATAACATCTAATAAATATTTGGGTGTTTATCAAAAACCTTTTCCATAGTAAAATTACAATAGCATCCATAATCAAAATATACCTCCTCACAATCAGAATCAGTGATAGAACCAACAACAACAAAATTAAAATCAAGGTCAAGATACCCATTTTAACCAAGTTAATTATAAAAATGTCCCTTATGATTATAATTTTTTAGGTCACATCACTAGTGGACATATTGCTATCATTAAGATCAATCCTAAGCCAATTTCAAATAATACCCAATGATCTTCCCCATCCATTTAAAGACCTCCACTTCCATTTGTCAAGAATCCTCCTTTGGCTTGTAATAGCCCAAACACTAATCAATAGTCAAGAGTTATCATTTTATGTCTTCATTCCCCATATTTTAATTATAGTGACCCTACATTAACTCAAGGTTACACAATCACAACTTGACACTCTAAGGTTACCACTCAAGTTCTTACACCTTCTTCCTCTAAAAATCCCATTTAAGGTCCTTCACCTTAGAAGACTACACCAATTTCTCCTATTAATGAAAATATTTATGATATTGTGGAAAAAATAAAAAATACACCACCAAAAACTTATATTTTATATCTTTTATATACGTCAAATGCTCAAAAAAACATATTGAATGAACTTCTAAGTCAATCTAAGGTCCCAAGTGACATTGCACTTGATAAATTTAAAACATTTATGAGTCATATCAATCCATGCCAACAAATGAAATTTGATAAAATTAATATGTCATCCCTTAGAAATTTTCATAATATCTCACTTTACATATAATAAATCATTTCCTAACATAAAGTTAAATGAGTTATAGATAATGAATTAGGGATAAATATTGTAATTTTAAAACTAGTCAAACACTTGGGCTACATAATAACAGATCCAAAGCCTATGATAATGAGGAGTGGGAATATTAGGGTACCATTTGTTTAATTATTATCATTGGTCCTCTAACCTGTAATACTTTGTGCCATGTTATTGATATAAAACTATATTATAATTTGTTCCTGGCTTGACCATGAATTCATGAAGTATATGATGTAACTTTTACCCTTCATCATTGTATCAAGTATTAGCATATTATTGTGTTACCTTAGGCTATTTTCTAAGGTATATTTCATATTATTATGGTTATAGTGGTTTTAACCACTTAGATAGGTAGGTTTCATGGATTTAGCTATTTTATACTACTCGATGCTTATGGTTTCTCCCACCTCCTATTTTCTCAGGTGGCTCTTTTTGCCTATTTAATAGGCCTCTCATGTATTTTTTTGTATGATAGTTAATTCAATTTATAAATATCTTTGCTGAATCTAATATGGTAATTAGAGCTTACAGTTTAGGAAGATTATGAAGCAAGAGAGGACAGTCTTGTTAGGGAGGAGCATGAAGTATTCGATGGAGAGCCGCGAGAAGAAGAAATTTATTTATGTTTTCTATGACCAGACATTTAACTTGGAGGAAAATCCCAAAAAATAATTTGAGCACTATTTTTTATGATTCTTATTTCTATAAAATTCTCTGGCTAAAAATTTATCTGTTGGATCAGACGAAATTAAAATCCACTGAGTATTTTGTTCGAAAACTACATTTGAAGTTTTCTGGTTTGTCATTTCCATATGGTTTGGGGAAGAGAATACATTTTCATTTGGGAACTTTTTTTGGTGAGTGAGGGGTATAAAAATTTCTATTTTCTAAGAGGAGATGATAGGAAATGATGGAATTCAATTTGGATGAGTATTTTTCCTAGAATCTGCATCTGAAGTTTTGCAAGTAGGCCAATTTTTTGATTGGCTAATTTTTTTAATGAAAATTTTAATCTAAAGTTTTATTATTTCAATTAATTTTAATTTTTTAATTGAAATAATTCAAAAAAATAGCTTATAAGGGTTATTGGGGACCTACTAGTGACTAATTATCTCGAAATAGTTATGGAAGGTGAAAATTTCACCATTTCTAGGTTTTTGATCTGGATGTTGATGAAGAAGGAGTTTTTGAAATTAGAGTTGTATATCTCCTAATTTAATTGATTTTGTCTATTTTTTTAGTGTTTTTAAAGATGGAAAATTTAAAATTTCCCAAACAGTGTGGTGTTTTTTTCTAAAAACTAGAGGTATTGACTAGTTTGTGATTTGAATCAGTGGGTAAGAGGAATTTTGTGTAAAGTCATTACAGTTTTTTTGGTATTTGCATTTTTTGGAAAAAAATAAGTCAAAATGGCTAGTTTACAACACCTCATGTTTCCAAATTCATAAAAATTGATAGGAAATTTTTTAGTTTGTGGAGTCACAAGGTTTTAATGATATGTGAATATCGAAACCTTAATCAAATAATGCTCGATAAAGAGCAAAGGCCTGCCACTAGTTATGTTGACTATGATAAACATCATTGGGAAGCTCTTATGTTATTAAAATTATTATTAGTAGATAATCTAATCTTAGAGGTCAAAAATGCAACCATTGCATCAATTTTATGGACTAGTCTTACTTCTAAATACTAGGTTTTTGAAGCCAACAGGGTATTATATTTTAAGAATTTATTGTTTTTTATTAAGATGCAGGAAGGTGGCTCTATTTCTAAGTTTTTGTTGTAGATCAAGGATATCAATTATTAGTTGAAGGCCATGTAAATCTTGTTGATGAGTAATATTTGATTTCTCTAGTTATGTAGAATATTTCACCTTCATTTGAATCATTTATGGAGTCTTTGCACATGATTTTTAAGATGCAAAATTTGGACTTTGAAAAATTTTCCACATTGTTATTATAGAAGGAGAGATGGTAGGATTAGATATTTTTTTCTACATCTACTTCTATAGAGAGTGAATTATGCATCGAAGGAAAGGGTAAGCAATTTGGTAAAACTACTAGTTCTCTGATAGAAACTTCACAAGTGGTTCTAATAAGAGATCAGTGGAAATGTTCCTACTATAAGCAACTTGGTCACCTTAAGAAAGATTATAGGAAAATATAATAGGATATGGCTTACCCTAGAAAGAAAGCTCATCATGTGAATGTAGCTGAAGGTGAAGGTGAGAAATCATCTCCTAATTTTGCTTTCATGGTTTGTACTGGTAATTTTATGGTAGATCAAGCATGGTACTTTGATTCAAGGGAATCTTACCATTATACATGCCATAAGGACTGGTTCATGGATTTTGTTGAAAATGATAGTAATAATGAATCTATATCTTTGGGAGATGGTATGACTCATTTTTTGAAAGGATATGGTAATGTTAAAATCAATTTTAATGGTGTAGTTTGGTATACATTTAATAATGTTAGGTATGTACCTGATATGAACAAAAAATTTCTTTCCATTAGTGAGATTACTTCAAAATCTGATTTAGTTGTAATTTTTTAAGGACAATAATGTTTATTCACTACCAAAGATAACAAGATTATGGATATTGGGATTGGTGAGAAAGGCTTATATAATCTTGTAGATCCATAGAGAGAAAATAAAAGTTCACTTGTAGTAGTTGATAGCACAAGTTCACTCTGGCATGAAAGGTATGGACATTTGAATTTATATTATTTGACTACATTGAACAAGACTAAGATGGTTAAGGGGATTCCTTTTATTCATAATAGTCATCATGTATGTATTAGATGTTAATTGGGGAAGCAAGTTAGACATTCATTTGATGTTGGTAAAGCTTCAAGAGCTAAGTGAGTATTAGATTTGGTACATGTAGATTTGCATGGTCTAATGCAGACACCTACCCCTTATGGAGCTCATTATTTTCTAATGTTGGTTGATTATTTCTCTAGGAAAAAGTGGGTATACTTTCTAGTGAAGAAATATGATTATTTTTCTAACTTCCTTACTTAGAAAGCTATGGTTTAAAAATAGGTGGAAAGGTTAGTAAAATCTCTTAGAACGGATAATGGGGGTGAGTTCATCTCAAAATAGTTTAAGGACTTTTATGCCACTTAAGGCATACATAGATAGTATACTACACCTTACACTCCACAACAAAATAGAGTTGTGGAAAGGTGAAATAGGATGGTGATGGACATGGCTCTCTATATGGTCCAAAGCAAAAATGTTGTATATAGATGTTAGGCAGAAGTAGTGAATATGGCAGTGTATATCCTCAATAAAAGTCCTAAAAAATCATTGGAGAATATGAATCCAAAATAGGCTTTGTCAAGTCAAACTCTAGATGTAAGTGTTTTTTAAATTTTTGGTTATGTAGCTTTTACAGTTATTCCTAGTCAAAAGAGAAGTAACTTGGATATGAAAAGCAAAGCATACATGTTTGTTGGGTGTAGTGAGTAGTTAAAGGCCTACATATTACTTGATTTTTCTACTAAAAAAGTTGTGGTAAATAGAGATGTCATAGTAAATGAACAAATGTCATACCTCACAGTAATTGGTATAGTTTCAAATATTGAGTCATTATTTTCTTCTAATGATTTTATTATAAGTTGTGGTGTGAAAGTTGAGCAAGATTCTAATTCATCAGTGGAATCACATTCCATGGATGGAATTGATGTAGGTCATTTTGAGGTTCCAAAAAAACAAAAAAAGAAGCCAAAGTGGTATTCTACCACTATGGAAGCACTAAAGGAGGGAGAATTACCATAGGGTGTGGAAGGAAGAAGATTGAGATCAAGAAAATAATTTGGTAATAGAGGTGAGGATGATAATTTTACTCTAACAATTATTGTTTCACATTTTTTTGAGCTTAATTATTTTTCAAAGGCCAAAGGGAAGCATGATTGGGAATCGACCATCTAATTAGAATATGATTCCTTGATGAAAAATAAGACTTAGGAGCTCATGGAGCTACCACCAAGAAAGAAATCCATTGGTTGTAAATGGATTTATAAGGTCAAATACAAAGTAGATGGTTCCTTAGATAAACACAAAGCTAGACTTATTACAAAAGGTTATGCATAAGAGGAAGGGGTTGATTATGAGGATACTTTTTCTCCAACTACAAATATGATAACTTTTCATTTAATTATTTCTATTTCTTCTCAGTTTAGATAGCAGGTGCACCAAATAGATGTTAAGAGTGATTTATTGAATGGATATCTAGAGGAGGAATTCTACATGGTTCAGCCACATGGATTTCAAGTTCCTGGTAAGGAACATATTGTTTGCATGTTGATCAAGTCCTTGTATTGGTTTAAACATGCTCCTCAAGCCTAGTATATGAAGATAGATACATGCCTTAGGGAGTCTAGTTTTAAAATGTGTAACTCTAAACCAACTCTCTATGTAAAGGTGTCTAGTGATGATATCTTGATTCTCATTGTATATGTTGATGATATATCCATCACTAGGAGTAGTGCTAGTCTCATTCAATAGATGGAGGCTGATATTTTTTGTACTTTTGACATGACAAACTTAAGACTACTGAAATACTATTTAGGTGTTGATTTTTGACAAGGTGATTATGTTGTATTCATGTCATAGAGTAAGTAGGCTAAATCATTACTAGAAAGGTTTATAATGATGGATTTTAATCCAACTCACACACCTATGGAAATTGGAGTTAAAATTTCAATTGGCACTGATTCACCTTTGGTCAATGAAATAGTGTATCGATAGCTAGTGGGCAGTCTCATTTACCTCACTACCACTAGACTAAATATTTATTTGTAGTGAGTTTTCTTAATTCATGTCTAAACTACAAGAATTACATTGGTTAACTTCAAAATATGTATTAAGATATGTCAAAAGTATTCTTGACTTTGGTATACTATATAAGAAGTTTATAGATTTTGAGATTTTAGGATATTATGACTCTAATTGGGTAGGATCAGTAGATTTAAGAAAATCTACAACAAACTATATTTTTATTCTTGGTTTAAGAGTTTTATCATGGTAGAGTAAACCACAAACTATAGTGGAATTATCTTCAATAGAAGTAGAGTATAAATCTATGGTCAGTGCATGTTGTGAAATTATGTGGATAAAGAAAATTTTGAAGGATCTTTAGTTTTAGTCATCAAATCCTACTCTAATTTTTTGTGACAACTAGAGTGTTCTGAAGATGGTGAATAATCTAGTATTCCATGCCAAGACCAAATACATTGAGGTTCACCATCATTACATCCAATAGTTGGTTACAAATGAAGACATCAGTCTCTTATATTGGCCCACTATAGAGCAACCAACTAATATAATGACCAAATTACTTGATTCAAATAAGTTCATAAAATTTAAGGACAAATTTGGTCTTGTTTCTGTTATAATATATGTTTATGGTTATAGTGGTTTTAACCACTTAAATAGGTAGGTTTCATGGGCTTAGCTATTTTACACTACCCGATGTTTATGGTTGCTCCCACCCCCTATTTTCTTGGGTGGCTCTTTTTGCCTATTTAATAAGCCTCTCATATATTTTTTTGTATGCTAGTTAATTCCATTTCTCAATCTCTTTGTTGAATATAATATCAAGATTCCCCATTCTAGGTTAGAAGTTACTATTCCTAGTGACCTGCATCCATCCCATTTTGTAAACACTTGGAAGCATAATATAAAATATATAACTATCAATTCAGCATAGAGCCTATTCTCAAGAAGGATAAGGATATAGTTGATCAACCTCCAATTATGTGGATCCAAGTAATCTTATCTCCACTTCATCTACACCACCTACTATAATATCTTATTATTTTATATTTAAGATAACAACCTTGGGGAATAAAAATTAGGAATGATTTTCATATAGCCAAGTTGCCTAAGACACCTAAATAATATGGCAGGCCCAAGGTTAAATCTCATAAAATGGAATGGTGTAATAAGGATGATTCTCATAACAAAAGACTTATGGTTTTCATCAAAACCACTTCCTAAGAGCAAGAGTAGATTAAGTTCAATGATGATTCATGGTTATATAATGATGATTTTTCCACTTACTACCAAACCAAAAAATATCCTATTCCAAATAGGATAATTAATAATCAAGCTTATAAGGGAAAAGGTATGGGGGAAAGGTCACAAGGACTTATTAAGCCAATATCAATTTATAAAAACAAAAAAAATTGAGGAATTGGATACTAGATTTTATCTTCTTAGTTGCCCTTCACAAACTAGAAAAACTAATAATATCAACATGTTTAGAAAAAATACCTCTCAATCCTAAGATAAAAGATAGAATATAAATGCCAAGATCTTCCCAAACCACCTAGGGTGGACCATTTAGATCTCGATAGTGATTCTAATTTATCATCTAACACAAATAATGTTGATAATGACATAGAGCTATATTATAAAATTTGTGATGAGTTGGATGATTCTAATTTATTTTACCCCAATACCATCTATACCATTATTATTGTGCCATCTTATTCATATCGTTTCCTCCATCATCCCCAATTGATCAACTAAGACCAACAAGACTCATGAATACCATTGGATGATTTTCAAAATGATGAAGCAATCTATGAATTCTTGGGCCTTAGAGTAAATTTTCCACTTGGTGATCACAAATATGTATTTGATATTAAATTAGACCCTATTGCCTATTTTTGAGAGAAGTTAAATTTCCTTAGTCACAAAAAAAATAAAAAATAAAAAATCAAACATTGAGGTCCCAAAGTGAAAACCTCTTTGAGGCACTTTTGGACCAGGGTAAAAGTAAAGATAAAGATGAGTCCTATGGTGAAAACCTATTTTAGGTGCCATTAGATGGGGAAGTTCGTCATGTTTCAAATGAATCATAGGTCTATTCCATCACTAGACTTTCATGCTAATTAGGAATCAATTTAGAGGATCAGAAAGTCTTTGATCAATTAGCTCAAGATTTATTGCATATCTTTACCAAATGGCCTTTTCCAAACCTTCATGATTTAGATACTTCTTACTTGGGAAAAATTGACAAGTCATTTAATCCATCAAATGAAGATGAAGACTGATGTACCACTTTGTTGACTATTTTAGAAGATGATTTCACACTACTTATGGAGGATACTATCGAAGTCAACATTGGAACACTTGTTGATACTAAATTGATCAAAATTGGAGCATCCCTCACTAAATAAGAATGTTAGCTTCTTTTTACCCTACTTCAGGAGTTTGTTGATGTTTTTTCATGGTGTTTTTTAGATATGTTGTGCTTGGATCTTATTTTAGTTATACATCACATTGTTTTACACCATGATTCCAAGCCAATCAAATAGAAGTTGATAAAAATATGCCCTCACATAGTTGTTATTTTCAAGAAATAAATATAAAAACTATTGGAGGCAATGTGCATCCATCCTATTTATTATTAAAAATATATATCCAACATATTCCCAGATAACAAAAAACCATAAGGAATCCAATTAGCCACTAATTTTTTAGATATTAATAAAACATGCCTAAAGGATGACTTTCCTTTAGCCAACATTGATATGATTTTGGATTCCAAGTGGGTATGAGATGCTATCTATTATGGATGGATTCTCAAGATATAATCAGATCAAAATCGTATCAAAAGACCAACACAAGATAATGTTCACCACTCCATAGGGAACATTCTACTATCAAATGATGCCATTTGGCCTCAAAAATTCTACTGCCACATACCAACATACCATGAATACCATTTTCTATGACATGATGCATGATATTATTGAATACTATGTGGATGATATTTTAGGAAAATATAAGACCAGAGTAGGACATCTAGATATATTATAAAGAGTCTTTGAAATGATTCATGAATACAAGGTAAGGCTTAACCTTAGAAAATGTGTCTTTGACATTACTTCAGGAAAATTACTAGGTTTAATTTTCTCCCACCAAGGAACTGAAGTAAATCTATCCAAGGTTAAGGCCATTATAAAAATTCTTCCACCTTCTAATCTAAAGTATCTTTATATCCTACAGGGCAAGATCCAATCTATCAGGTGGTTTATTTCTCAATTGGTATAAATATGCCATCATTTCACTCATATTTTTAATAAATATACCATTTTCTCATGGAATATTGATTATCAGTAGGCCTTTGAACAATTAAAATAATAACTAGAAAATCCACCTACACCTAGAAAGTTTCTAATTATATACATATTAACAACTAAATGTTCCTTAGGGGTAATTCCACCACAACATAATGATCAAGGGAAAGAATAAGTTATATACTATTTGAGATGCACATTATTTCCTATGAACATAATTATAGCTTAGTTTAAAAATTATTCTTATCCATAGTGTTTATATCCCAGAAGTTATGACATTATATGCTCAACAACAAAACCATTATTTCAAAAATGGACCCACTCAAACAGCTACTTTCCATGGCAAATTTGACTGGTCATATGGTTAAATGGATCATGATATTAAGTGAATTTGATATTGAATATGTACATAAAAATACCATTAAGGGGTTGGCACTTATATATTATCTTGTTGAAGCACCCTTGTTAGATACTAATCCAATCAATTTTACTAACGAGTCAATCATGACTCTAGATGAAATTTCTTCTAAGCCTCAACACTTGACCCTTTACTTTGATGGTTCTTACACTTCTCATGGATCAAGATCCAATATTTTATTCATAAAACCACAAGGGGATCTCATTCCTAAAGCATTTCTCATTAGTTTTTCTTGTACCAATAATATCACAGAGTATAAAGCACTTTTTATAGGGATTCATTTAATAATATAATAAAATATCAAAAAAAAATGTTCATGGAGACTCTCAATAGATTAATTGAGGGAGATAGAGTAATACTATACCAAATAGACAAACTTAGTCCTTATAAGAATATGGTGGACCATCTTAAATAAAGATTTGAACAAATCTAGTTTGAATAAATTTCAAGAGTGAGTAGTAGAATAGTTGATGCAATGGTAACAATTGGTTCACTAATAGTAATTGTAGATCATGATATAGATTACTAGTTTCTTATTGAACATCTCTTAAAGATAACTCATGAATGTTTTAAACTGCAATGGTATGTGATATTATTGGTCCTAGCTTGCCTTCCTACTTTGATATATATTCCTACCTTCATGATAATATTCTGCCTTCTAACATTTCCTATAACAAACAAAAATATTTATCCATACCACTTATATTTATACCATTCCGATTGCCACACTCTATCATAGAGGATATGATGGAACTATAATACATTTTTATCTTTGGTAAAGTTTAGATTAATTATTAAATAAGTACATGAAGGTGTTTGTGGGTCCCACACTAATAGACTAGTCTTTTCCAAGAAACTCCTATGTGTAGGGTATTACTATCCCACTATAGACATTGACGTAAGTGCATATGTAAAAACATGTGTGGATTATCAAAAGCATGCCAATATCATTCATACGTTGGCTCAACCATTTCAACCAATCACTATATCATGCCTATTTTCCACATGGGTACTCAATCTCATGGGGAAAATCAATCATGCTTCATTAGATGACCATAAAAATATCCTTATTGCAACCAAATATTTTACAAAGTGGGTTAAAGACATTCCACTCACTTATGTAACCAGGAAGTAGATTTAAAGATTCATCCTCTATTATCTTATTTGTCACTTTGGCATTCCCTTTTATCTCATTTATGATAATGGAATCTCCTTTAAAAATAAGGAAATCAAATCCATCTATGATAAATATTAGATCAAACAACACTTTTCCCCTACGTATTTTATTCAAAGCAATGGACAATATGAAGCATCTAACAAAACCTTGATCTAAATAATTAACATGAACGTTAATTATTTTGGCCATGATTGGCATTTATAATTATTTCCTACCCCTTTGGGACTATCGTACCAATACCATCACCCCAATATGAACCACATTATACTCCCTTGTTTATGGTACTAAATATATTCTCCCTATCAAGATAGAGTTTCCTTATTTATGCATTTCATTATAGAATATGATTGATGAGGAATAATATAGAGTCTCTTAGTTTTAATAATTAGAAATACTCAATGAAAAATTGGTAGATGATTTGAATAATCTATAGGTATATCAAAATAATTTGTGTCATAGATACAATAAGTGTATCAAACATAGATACTTTGAACTTGGTGATCTAGTCTTGAAATAAAATCAAAATAATACCAATGATGCCCATGAAAATAAGGGAAAATTTGAGCCTAATTAGTTGGGCCCATTCATCATCACATAAAATTATGGATATGTACCATACTGATTGGTTAAACTAGATGGTGAAGAGTTGGATGAGCCCATGAATATTATGCATCTCAATAATTTTTACACTTGATTTTATTGAACATTATTTATGAGGACCCTCCCTTAGGAGCATGACCTAAAAACACTTTCCTTTCATCCCAATTCTAAATTTATTTAGTTTATCTTGATCATATTACCTCATCTTATTACCATTTTTGATCTTGATTCTAGTTTATCAAGTATAGAAGATGATTCTAGATTCTATAATTCATAAAAAATTCAAGTAGATTATTGAGTTTTGGTCACCATCAACACATCTAGGACAAGCAGTATCTTAGAGTAGCTTAAACATGATTTCCCTATATGATTGTCTCTAAATTACATCTTTTGGATCTTGTTAAATCCTATACCATTTTTTTTGTTCATATGCCATTCCTATTTTTAACCCTTTTATTTATTTGTGATAAGTTATACTAGGGTTGAACTACATTGACTTGAGATCCATTTGGACTATGTAGGTAGGACTTAGTTTTTGAGGTCAGCTCGATCACCCATTTTCCACATTCTCTCCATTTTTTGAGTAACCTAGGCCATGATCTCATTATTTTATGAGAAACATAAGATACATTATTTCCATTTTTTTAGAATACTAATCCACACTCTCACCTTTTTATGAGTAACATAAACCACACTCTCACTGTTTTACGAGTTAAACTATTTTGCATATCATAATTTTCCATTAAGTTGAGATTCTAAAAACCCAAAAACACTTAAAATGGTATTAAAAAACCTAAAAACCAAAAAATTCCAAAAAGAGGCTTAAATTCTCCACAAGAGATATTAAGTCACAAATCTTCTTTTTCCTTTGTCATCCTATTCACCAATGGCCTTTGGATCTATTTTAGATGGTGTGGTTTATTACATTTAGCTAGTGGGAAACCCTTATCCAACCATGATCATTTTCAATTACCATGGTTGTTACTTCATTTACCCTTCCAACTCTAATAGAACTACACAGCTCAAAGTCCACGTAGACTATGTAGGTAGTGCTTGGATGCATGGGGCATCTCGAGTCAGATCAGAAAATCTTATTTCCATTCCATTTTCCTAAATTATTTGAACACTCTCTCTATTTTGTGAGTGTACTTTCCTATATTATTAAATTAATAAAATCTCTTATTTATCATCATTTTTCTTCTTTTTGACATCCTTGAGAGAACTACATTTGAATTAAAGTACATGGGACTATGTATATAATGTCTACCTATATGGGGAACATAGAATCAACTAGGTCACCCCTTATTTTTTATTCTATTTCTCCCCTTTATTATAGGTTACCATATTATCATATCCATTGTACTCTAGAGATTAGGGGCAAAATATCCAAGATTAACACCTTACTTTCACACATGCACAAATGATTCACTAATTTCTTATTTTATGGTGTATTTTTGTGTGTCTAAATGAATTATTTATATTATTATTGGTGTATTTATTTACTTTTCCTCTTGAAAAAATATATTCTTTCTATTATTTTTATTTTAGTTTGAGTTTGCTTGAATCTTTACTTGTTTGTTTCATTTATATGTTATTGCCTCAATTCAGTTTACTATGTTGGTAGGAACACCATCATGGTGCTTCTTGTCATGAATTTTTATTTGAATCAATCCATTAGCATATGTCATCATCATCATGGTTTTTATCATTAGTGTATTTTTTAAATTGTATATTGGATCGAGGGTCAGTATCTATGTACATCATAGTTTAGTCATCATGGCATTTTATATCATGGTATATTATGTTTGGTGCTACATCAAAAGTCAAGTGTTAGAATTATACTCAATAATGTTGTAATAAAATCTCTCCTTGTCTACTATCCCTAAACTATTTAATTAGTTTCCTAATCATCATTTCTCAAAAAAAAGTTTCCCTACTAGGGCAAACCATTTAGACTGATCACTAATCAAATTTACCCTACTAGGGTAAAACATTTAGACCAATCAATGATAAAAATTTCACTATTGGGGTAGCTCCTTGCATCAATGACTAAATCCACCCTATTGGCCATATTATTGTGATCAACTAAGACCACCCTCTTTAGGGCCTGGTCCTATTTAACCCTAAAATTATCTAAATTGGGGTTATCTAGATGTTAAAGGGGTATACAAAAATAAAATGGAACAAGGGTGATAATTAGTTCTATAGTAGGTCAATTAGATGCTAAACTCAGATAAAAGCATATGCTAAATTTATTAAGTTGAGGTAATTTAAATATGTAAACTACAATTATGCTAGATATAAAATGACAAAGAAGTGAAGTACTTAACTTGTTCTAATTTTAATGTAGTTATAGATTTAGAACAAGTAAAAAGTAGGTGGGAAGGAGATTCTAGAATAATTATCATATTTTGGTTTTGATTCTTTTGGACCTCTAGACAATAATGTCATCCTAGGATGGTTATATCAACATTACTATCTAGTTTTGATGCTGGTGTCTTGTACAAAATATGTATTGAAGTAAGATACAACCACCTGGATGTTTTTTGGTTTTACTTTGCCTTTACTCTGGTGATTTCATATATGAGTAATGGACTATCACTACTTGTGAAATGGTAAAACCTTAGCTTTTCATCTTCATAGTGACCTTGGGGGAAAATGGATTAGTAGGCACATGATGTCAATCTAACCTAAAGACCTCTTTATTAGTGGGCACTGCCTACATAGACAATACATGGAATAGGGCCGCAAATGCATGTAATTCTCCTCTATGTCTTGGATTATGTGTGAATCATACAATATGTGAAAATAAAGTACAATAGTGACCTAGCTTGTAACTTGAAAAATTGGGATTTTAGGCTACTCTTTTAGTAGTTCAAACCTATATATGTAGTCTTTATGACTAATATGTAAATAGGAATAAATAGGGAAAATTTTAATCAATTGAATGCTCTTTGGTCTTTTTATAGGCATTTGTAGGTTTTCGCTAGTGAGGAATGAATGAGGGTTGATCTTATATTTATATCAATCATTTTGGATTAATAACTTGTATTAAATCACTTAATCTGACCATTAAGATACATGTCATTTGCAAATGATATGACTTTAGGTTACTGGACACTTATATTAGGACAAGATAGTAGCATCAATGCTAATATCTATCTCAAATGTTAGTGTTTAGGGATAAGGAAAGTAGGTACGTGTTATAAACTTGTATAGATGGAATATAAGTAAATTTTAATCATTTTGGGAAATATTTAAGGCCTAGGTCATCAACATAAGATTAGTTAAAATAAGAGATATAGGGCAAGGGGCATAAAGATAGATAAAATGCAAGACTTGTAGAAGTGAGAAAGGTAGAGAACTAAGAGGAACAACCAAGGTTTGAGTTTTCCAAGTGTATAAGACTAAGGTGTTATATAATCATAAAATATCATCTACATTTCCCCTCCTTTAATCTAATAATGAAATGATGGTTTAAAGGAAAGGAATGCATACATATATGTGTATACACACCTTATCTTTGCATGTTTTCAACTTGAGTGCTTTACTAGTGACTGACTTGAAACAAAGAGAATGTTATAGTATAAAATTGGTGCATATAATTAAGGTTGAAAATACTTGAAATAGATTGAAATTAAAATAACAAGGTTTAGGAGTATACCTATGTGTCAATGTAATCACCTTGCCTATTGGCAAGTTATTTTGAAAAATATGTAACGTTATAAGGCTCTAAAACTAATATTATGAAAAATATATTTGAATCATTAAAGTGAAAATATCAAGGAAATAGAGAGAGATAGATATTGAAAGGCACATGCCCCAACTTTGGAGCAAAAGTGAGTCACCTCTTGGTCGCTGAGATTAGCTTAACCATGCAACCTAATGATACTTATAACATGGTGAGGTTAGATGATAAATTATAACCTAAAAACTTAGTAATATTTAGTTATTTTAGCACCTAAACCATACCAAAAATGTGAACCAAATACTATAGTAGATTGGCTCAATAAAATATTGTAAAAGTCTATGAGGTATTAGTATGAAAAAGTATATGATATGGTAACAATCCACAAAAGAGTTTTGGAGTATAAAACTAATTTATATTCTACAATATTAGGCACATGTTTCATAACATAATCACCTTAGATATGTCTCATGTTAAAATTTTTTATAATAATAGTAAAAATATATAGAATTCTACCACAACTGTGAATCTAAATCATATAACTAGTGACGAACATGCTTCCAAAGCATGCCCCCACCATATAAGGATAAATATGAAAACTAATATAAGTACCAATGTGGAGGAAATGTTTCCAAAACATTCCCCCAATATAAAAATGGAGGTGATTAATATTAAATATGTGTGGAGAACATGCTTCCAAAACATGCCGACATTGAATCTAAGAACTGTTATAAGTACCATATATTGAATGAGTGTGGAGAACATGATACCAAATCACACCCCCACTAAATATAAGAACTATGAATGTGTGTAATACATGCCCATATTATTTCCCCCATTTAATATAAAAATTAATATAAGTACCATATATTAAATGAGTGTGGAGGACATACTTCTAAAGCATGCCCCACTGAATCTAGAAAAAGTGCCAAGTGTGGAGAACATGTCTCTATGACATGCCCCCACTAATATTCCCCCATTTGATGTGATGTAAATATAAGAATTAGTATTTACCTCACCTAAAAATGATAAGATAAATGTATAATCTATGAATATGACCATGTAGCATATAGAAAGAACATGTCTAGGTAGATGTATCATTGAAGCACATAGAACCAATGTAATCATATTTAGGCCTAATATGAATGATAAATATCATGTAAATATCTATATAATAATAAAAAATCTCAATAATCAAATAATCATACACACTAGATCACTCAAAATCAAGTCAAAATGTAATGGTCCAAGGAGACCACAAATAAAGGGCATGTTCAAATGTCGCACACTCAAAGGGACATGACTTAGTCTGATGTCTATATAATAAATAATGACACACTCAAATGACATATGCAAATGTAAATGACATCATAGATAGGTATAGAGTCCAAAATAAAATGAGTTTATTTAAATGTTGAAATAAGGAATATAATAGCAAGGCAATACACTTAAATAAGTACATAAAATAAAGCATAAGTAACCAACACAAGCATGTCATAGTATCCCATAGATCCAATGTGTTAGGAAAATTATGCCAAGTATATATCATATCAAGTACCCTAATTAATATATAGTAATGGATAATAGGCATGTGTAAATATATGTGTAAACTCAAACATGATAATGTAGAGTGATCATTAAATCATATAACCTATCTATATCAAGAACAAATAAGTGGGTACCCTTAATGTCCATATGACATGAGTATAAGGAAGGCTGAACATATAGAATAAGAATGTATCATGTGTTTTTTATGCTTGTATCACACCCAAGTAGAAGTGTGGAATGTATTTGTATGTAAGAGTAATTTATTATGTCATCCATCAACATGGAACTAACACATGGATGTCAAGGAGCCAAGATAACATGTAGGTATTGAAAGTGTTTTTATATTTTTGAATTTTTTAATTTGTTGGGTATTTTTGTAATTTTTGAAGATAAAAGATCATCCTATGATGGAATATAATGTATGGTCATAGATATATCCACAAATATGAACCTTACAACCTTAAGTTGGATCTTTTACGTTGTTTACATCATGATTGGCTAGGTTGAAAAGGTACATAACATGTTCTTCATATTTTACATGTGTAGTAGAACTAATGTTATCATTTGAAATATGTATTAATTTTACTTCATGAGGAAAGTAAATTACTTGATTATTTAGATCAATTTTGGCTTCCATTTCATATAACCAAAAAGTTTCTAGTGTAAATGCACATGGAGATGTGGTAGGCATAAACAAGACCAATGGTTAAACTACTATAGGACCACAAACAATTCGTAATGTTATGTTACCCAAGGATTTTTTCCAAGTGACCTTATTTTTCAAGTCTTGTAGTCCAAAACCAAGCCACTAAAAATGCTTTATATTACAAGTGGTTTTTGTTTGTGTAATATCAATATTGATATACCAAAAATAAGCACCACAAATGTATAATATAATTGTTAGATATTTTTAGCATGGATACTTTTTGAGTTGTTGTGAACCTAATTATTTTGGAGGATCCTCAAATGTAAGTTTTTAGTCATCAATAAGATCTTGGATCTTATGCTTAAAGGTAAAATAATGGTTTATATAATGTTTGGGTCCTTTATGATAGTGATAATAAACATTCACATCATATACTTTGGATAAAGGCCAACTCATATCAACCTTGATAGGATGAGGGAGAGATATAAGCTCACATTCTATTAACCACAAGAGTAATAAAGTCAGGGACTCAAGTAAACATGTAAATTACATTTTTGTTAGCTTAGCTAGCATAGTTTGATTAGGTTATTATACATGTGTGTCAATTTTGGACTCATATTCCGAGTATTGTGTTTTAGGATTGTCTATTTGTTGGACCATTGCATAGTGTTATAAGGGATTAGGATATGTTGGGCATGTGTAAAGGATTACTTAATGAATTTTTTTTAAGCATGTGTGTAATGTAAAGGGAACCATATGGATTTTATGTATCTAAGACCATCCCAATAGAATCTTATAGTTCAAATCATTTGGCATAATTTGGCACAAAATGGGCACTTTATGAGGACCCATGATAATATTCAATGTAATTTGACCAACTATAGGGTTTTATGAATTATCAAACCTTTTTATCTACGTAACTAGTTTTTGAATAAAATTTAGGTTAACATCCATGGTGATTAGGATTTGTATGTAAAAAATGTTTAGGTTTTATCCATTATCTATGAGCACTTTTTTATATATTTTATCTGTATTATTACTTGTATGAATAAAGGTATATTTTTATAAACAATATCTTTAGATGGAAAATTTTTTGGATCAAAGGTGATGATTTTTTTATAGTTATTGAGATATTTCATGATATCTACAAAATAAGCAAGCTCAATATCACTTAAAACTTGTGTCTCATGCAATGCCTTGTATAAGATATCCTTATAGACATTAGATTGATTTATGAGCTAAAGGATTAAAAAATTTGTAGATGTATTTCTTAATTGGTCAATAATGTCATTTTATTTAGATTTTGGTTCTGTGGCATTACAAAAAGAATTTTGAAAAGAGTTCAAGTGTTGTTTTACTATTTAAAACGCTCTTATTGTAAACATTAAAATAGGGAAGAACTTGCAAAAATGCAAGTTTTTCATCCCTTATAGATCAGAATGAGTTAATTAGGCATGATATATAACAAGTAAGAACCATTACAAGGTATTAAACCATGAAATAATTAATGGAAATATCCATTGCAAACATGATTGAAAAATTTATATCAATTTAGGGATTTGTAATAGAAAAATTAGAAAATGTTAATTTAACCTAAAGTTTGATGTTCAAAGATCAAGTTCACCAAATATTTAACCCTAAAATGATATAGATTCATGTTATCTAGATGTTAAAAGGTATATATAAATTAAATGGCATAAGGGTGATAATGAGATCTATAATAGGCCAATTAGATGTTAAAATTAGATATAAGCATACACTAAATTTATTATGTTGAGATAGTCTAAATATAGAAAGTATAACTATGCTAGATATAGAAATAACAAAAAAGTTAATTACTTATCTTGTTATGATGTTAATGAAATTATGGAATTAGAATAGGTAAAAAGTAGGTAGGAAGAAGATATTGGAATAATCATTAGATTCTGGTTTAAATGCTTTTGTCTCTCTAGACAGTAATATCAACCTAGGATGGTTGCATTGATACTACTGTCTAGGTTTGATGCTATTGTCTGTATGAAAAATCTATTTAAATATGATACGACCACTTGGATCTTTTTATATTTTGTTTCACCTTAACTCTAATGCATTCAGATCTGGGTCATGGATAGTCATTCCTTGTGAAATTGTAAAACCCTAAATTTCCATCTTCATAGTGGTTTTAGGGGAAAATAGATTAATGGTCACATGGTGTTGACCTACCACAAAGACCCCTATATCAATGGGAATTGTATAAAAATGGAAATTAATCTAACCTATTAATTAATCCTATCTTAGAGAAGATGAATATTACTTAAACTTTTATTTGTTAATATATTATACATTCAAAGTCATGACCAAGATAAATACACTAGAGCTAACTAAGGGGCATCTTACCACAATAATATCATTAGAGAGTGTTCTAAAGCCTCTAGTCAAGAAAAAATATGCAATAACCCTAAATAGGTCATATGTTTTCATATTCACTAAATAAATGAAAATTAAAGTAAAATCTAATGTAGTGCTCACCAAAGCTTATGTCACAAAGTGGGGGTAATAAACATAAAAAGTAAACATGCATAAAAGATCTATACTCAAGTCAATATATAAGAAATCCTAATGGATGGGAGAGAAGTAAAAATGTGAATCTATCTACTTTAACAAAGGAGTAACAAAGTTAGGAATACTTACCTTTGAAGATAAACTCATTGATCCTCAATCTCTCACTTGACCAAGGTGCTTCATAAGAGGTTTTTATGGTATGTAAGGATAACAAGGATAAGTCAGCTCTAAGATACATAAATTGTCTATGCATCCAAAAGACTTATCCATAAGAAAACATCCTTTTCTTTAAATAAAGTATTGAAACCTTAAATAATGCTCCTCAAGTATAATGGTGGATAAGCATATTCATAATGTATTCTTCGTATTCTTCTCTTCTCTTAAATGATAGAAATATATATGTATATAAAGGTGAATCTAATCCTATTTTTTAAAAAAAGTTTAGCTAATAGGGTTGGTCCAAATTGACTCTATATCATTATTTGATAAAAACACATTAGGTCCTAGTCTAGGTCGGCCAAGGCTAACCTAGAACCATAACATGTAAATATCAATTTGAATATAAATTCAGCCTAGGATGACAGTGTATGGTAAATGTAAAAAAGGCTTTTAGGCTTAGGAATGGGAAAAATAAAGTGGTGAATTTTTTGGAGGAGTGTTTAAGTGATGAGTCAGATATTAGATAAGTTTATAGGAGAAGGTTGTGTAGATATCAAGTTGTGGTATAGGGGACAATAATCTTGTGAGGCACCAATGGTCTACCCACACCTTTCCTATTACACCATGCACTCAGGGAGATTAAGACTCATTGAGTTCTTGGAAGAGATAAAGCATTAATAATTGATAAAGTTTTAAAATATTATGTGTATACATATTCCCTAATCTAAGCTCATCATGTGTCACTCGGGTGCAACATGGGATGGTGCTTTGAGAAAATAACATAATAAAATATAATGCCAAAGATAAATAAATTATAGTAAGAAGAAAATAAGAAATGAAAGGACAAAATTGAAAAACTCATACCTTTACTTAACTTAGTTATATAGATAAGGAAGGGCATAAAATAAATGTGAAGGTGTTTAATGTATGAAACATTAAGTGAACATGTGGAAATTAGAATTTCTTTTTAGAATATAAATGTAATATATGAAAATATTCTCTACAATGTTAAGATTCTAAAACATCTTATAGTTCATAAAAAGATCTAGTAGAAACAAAGATATGATCACAAAAAAATCTACTTGTAAATAGGTAAATAATTTTGAATAGTAGATATAAATAGGGTGAAAAGCAATTCATTTGTTATTTTTACTATTATGATAAAATAGTGCTCTAAGAGACCTAATTTGAGCCCAAAGGGTGACCATCATGAGGAGATGGTAGCTATGATGTGTAGGATGCATAATGGCCATAATAGGTGCAGTGTAGGTAAGAAAGCATGAATTTCAAAATTTTGAACATTTTTATTTGAAATTAAGCTAGGTATAAAAAATAAAATGGCAGGAAAATTCTAGAAACCAAAATTGACACTAAGAAATTTTTAGGTAGACTAGGGATAGAATGGGATATTAGGTAAGAAAGGATTGGACTAATAATTTCTAAGGCATTATGGTAAATGGTCAAAATTTATTATAGACAAAAAATAGAGTTAACCCTATTGACTCAGTTTGTAAGCTAATAGAAGAATCGGGGGTAATTGTGAATAGTGGGTTGACATAGTATTGCTAAAGTTGGTTGACTATGTAGTAGTAGCATGATATAGTTTAGAATATGAAGATGGCTGACATAATAACTTTTGGTCGATGTATTTGGTATTATGTGGCCAATATAGTTTGTTAAAGGGGGTTGACTATGCACCAGAGGGTCGATGTAGTATGTTAAATTTATAAAAAAGTTGATTTAGTAATAAAAAGGCTGATACAATGTGAAATAAAAGGGATGAATATGTATCAGTGGGTTGATGTAGTATAACAAGACTGTAATAGGGTCAACATAGTATCAAATAGGCTAATTATGTAAAAAATTAGAAAGACTAGAAAACTAAATCAAACAAGCTGATGAAATAGTTAATTTGTAAATTTTTGAAAATGTTTGAGAATGTATTTTAATTATCATGACATCAAGATCTAACATATCCTTATGTTTTGATATTTTATAGAGATGCTAGAGATTTTGGCACCTGGTGGATGCATCATGGCTATTGATCTATTAGATTAGTTAGCTGATGTGGATAGGGCTCTACTAGTTATCTTGGTTTTTGGTGACATTATGGAGATGAGATAGATCCCTCTGAGTGTTGATCTCATTGTCATGTTCTTAGGAGCATGGAAATAGTTGACCAACACTTTTTAATGGGAGGTGGAGGGGGACACCATAGATGTGGTTATTACTTTAGAGGATGTCCATGCATTTCTTAGACTTTTGATAGGTGGGACACTAGTGATTATTAATACACCAGAGCTAAAGGAGGAGAGATGAACCCTAGCCCAATGGGCTACAAGATAAAACAAGATCTACCCTAGATTTTGGGTGATCTTGTTTGATGTTTATATTTACACCATTCTATACATATATAAGGATATGATAAGACTTATGATAACATGAGTGTTGTGTCACAAGTTATATGGCAAGTTACCGATATACATGATAGCCTTGTGCTAGTCAATTTTAGATTAGGGAACACTATATGATTTTGTTTCTATCATTTGGGTTCAACTCATGCATGATATATATGGGATGATATCTCAAGGATAGAAGAGGATGGGACTTATTATACTTTTGAGTGTATGGATATATGAGAGGTTTCCTATGTATCAATTGGATGGATTACCCCATGTAGTCAATGATAGGTTACCTCAAGTTAATCGACAGAGGTAAGACCATGTAGCATGGGTTGTGCCCCATGTTCTATCATTGTATACTATCACATGAGGGAATATAGTGTGTAAACCGTACACTTACATAGTTTCCATATATCCTAGTTGGGCTACTATTACTATAGGTTTAACACATGTAGATTATGGGTCACAACACTTCATGTGTGGAGCCTCATCCAGTGGATCACACACCTAGATAGATAGGACTTACCCATCTATAGGCACCTCTAGTAGTGCCTACTTATTGGTCATGAAATGTTATAAATCTAAAAGGGAGAGGAGGTAGAGTGGTACCTATGGAGATATTGGTGATTAGGCCTCAATAGGATAGACCATAGGTTACACAAGAACGATAGTAGAAGGCTATTAGGATAGGAGGAGATGACATGGATGTGGATGCTAGGTATGAAAAAACATAATAATAACCATAATAGAGGCAACATCAACCACCATGAGCTCATTAGAGATGGAAACACCATTGATGCAAGGAGATGTAAGTGCTAGTTATCACACAGGGGGATCTGACAGTGGATAAAAGACACAATAGGTGTATAGAGATACCATTAAGGATAGGACCATGTCAATCTTAAGTGGTGACTCCTATATTTGTATTGGTATGGAGGTAGTCGATGGAGGAGGTTCTCGTCAAGCAAGTAGATGGTAACACTGATGAGAAATGTTTTAATTTTTTTTAAGGTTTGGATTAAAAACACTAGTTGTATTGTTGATTATTTGAGATAGATGATTTGATATATATGTGTGTGTGTGTGTGTGTGTGTGTGTGTGTGTGTGTGTGTGTGTGTGTGTGTGTGTGTGTGTGTGTGTGTATTCAAAACTAAAAACCATATAGGCATTAGATTGCATACATACATATATATATATATATACATATATACATACATACATAGATACATATATATATATATATATATATATATATATATATATATATATACATATATATATATATATATATGTATGTATGTATGTATGTATGTATGTATGTATGTATGCAATCTAATGCCTATATGGTTTTTAGTTTTGCAAATGTTGATAAGAGGAGGTCAAATAGGGAGCCCTATTTATGGCTATAGATCATGAAATTTTGGATGGGGTCCTATCACTATACAACCATACCACATTGGATGATCCTATGGTTCAATCTTCCTTAGCTTAGGTGAGATAGTTTAGACTACTAGGAGAGGCTATGA